>UESW01004159.1:26342-240777 GCA_900491605.1 Calamus simplicifolius
CAGTTAATAGAGCCTTCCTAGAGATAAAAGATAGAATGACACAAGCACCTATTTTGAAGTTACCAGACTTTACCAAAGTATTCGAGGTAGCTTGTGATGCATCCGGAGTTGGAATAGGCGAAGTTTTAAGCCAGGAGAACCACCCCATAGCTTTCTTTAGTGAAAAATTAAATGATGCTAAGCTTAAATATTCCACCTATGATAAAGAACTCTATGCGGTAGTGCAAGCTTTAAAGTATGGAGACACTATCTTCTACCGCAAGAATTTGTCCTATTCTCTGATCACGAGGCCCTTAGATTTCTTAATTCCCAGAAAAAGTTGAATCCTAGGCATGCCAAATGGGTAGAATACATCCAAGCCTACACTTTTGTCCTGAAACACCATGCCGGAGCTGAGAATAAGGTAGCCGATGCTTTGAGTCGTAGAACCTTACTTTTACATTCAGTTAGCACTGAAGTTGTTGGATTTGAGAGACTTAAAGATGAGTATGCAACCTGTCCAGACTTTAGTGAAATTTACCAGGCCTTGAGTCAAGGACCATCTAGTGACTATAGTGATTATACCCTTCTAGATGGTCATCTGTTTAAAGAGAACAAGCTCTGTATTCCCAAAACTTCTTTGAGAGACTTTCTAGTTTGGGAGACCCATGCGGGAGGTTTAGCTGGTCACTTTGGTAGAAATAAGACCATTTTAGCTGTTGAGGACCAGTTTTTTTTTTGGCCAGGACTTAAGAGACAAGTTGCCCAGATAGTGGCCAGGTGTCGAACTTGTGCTGTTGGCAAGCAGCAGAAGCAAAATACTGGACTCTATACACCCTTACCTGTACCCGATTGTCCCTGGCAGGACCTTAGCATGGATTTCGTATTAGGCCTACCTAAGACCCAGCGGAAACATGATTCGATCTTTGTTGTGGTCGATAGGTTCTCAAAAATGGCTCACTTCATCCCTTGTTCCCAAACCGTTGATGCCTCTAGAGTCGCCAAACTTTTCTAGATGGAGTGGTAAAGCTACATGGTCTGCCTAAAACCATAGTGTCTGATAGGGATGTCAAATTCACCTGCTACTTTTGAAAAACCCTATGGCATTTGTTAGGTACCAAATTGAAATTCTCCACTGCCTACCACCCCCAGACTGATGCCAGACTGAAGTCATAAATAGGAGTCTAGGCAACCTACTGAGGTGTCTTGTAGGAGAACATCTGGAAAACTGGGATTTATTATTACCTCGTGCTGAGTTTGCATACAACAGTTCAGTCAATAGGTCTACTGGGAAAAGCCCCTTTGAGATTGTCCATGGTTATAAACCTAGAAGACCTATCGACCTCATTCCATTACCATCACATGCACGAGTATCTGAGTCCGCCGAGTCATATGCACAGCATATTAAGGAGTTGCATAAAGAAATTAGTAAAAAGATTCAAATGAGCAATGAAGTATATAGACATATGGCTAACTTACGTAAAAGAATGAAGGAAATTTAATGAAGGGACTTTGTAATGATTAAACTTAGACCTGAAAGGTTCTCACCGGGAACTATGAAGAAACTACACGCCCGGGGAGTTGGACCTTTCAAAGTAATAAAGAAAGTAGGACCTAATGCATATGTTTTAGAGTTACCACCAGATTATGGCATTAGTTCCACATTTAATATTTCATATCTGAAAGAATACAAAGAATCGACATTAATTCCTAGTGAGCCTTTTGGGCCTTATCCTGCCTTTGAGAGTGAAACCCTACCTAAGTGTCCACCAGCAATTCCACCAGACCGGAGAGACAGAGTTGAACATATTTTGGATGACCAGACAATTACCACTAGAAATAAAGGCTATCAACGTTACCTGGTTCATTGGCAAGGCTGACTGAATCCGAGGACTCCTGGATCATCCAAGAGGATCTTCAACAATTGCACCAGACTTACTAGAGAAATATCATAGACAGATTGATCCTTACTCAACAGGTCGAGTTCCTTCCATCCGGAGAGAATTGGTGCGGACACCAGGCTCAGGAAGAGGCTTCAACAACTTCAGCTGGATTCTTTATGGATGGAAGATTAAATTAAGTTTTAGTCCTGTATTTATTTTCCATTTGAGCAATTGACTGTATTTGTTTGATTGAGTCCTGTTTAAGTTCTTTATTGCAATTGAGTCAAAAGGAGTCCAGCCCAAAAACCGATCTGGTTCAGCACAAGAAGAATGGGTGCATGGTCATGAAGTCACCAACATTGAAGTCATATCATCATGCCACATCAACAAGGAATGTCCCAATGAATAGAAAGATTTTGATTCAAGTCAAAGTCCCCACATTCTCCTCTTCGCACGTCTCCTCTTAGAAACCACCTCCATAAATCAAGGAACGTCCATATGGAAACTGCCTCCACAAATCATGGGACCCCATATTGATGCCCATATTGGAAACCGCCTCCACAAATCATGGACCTTCACAAATCAAGGGACGTCCATATTGAAAACTACCTCCACAAATCATGGGACGCCCACATTGACACCCCATTAAAACCGCTTCCACAAATCATGAGACAACCCCATATTTTTCTCTTCACTGGCCGAGATCTTCTTCCTCTAATGATAATATGGTGTAAGTGCTTGGTAGTCTATAAAAAGGGCTCCTGGTTTTTTTTATAAAAGATGATTAATGAAGTTTTCTTGAAAAAATCCCTTGCTTGTTAGATGGGTCCCCTGTGAGAGGGTAGGCGTGAGGCCTGATGTCTATTTATATCGTCCCCATTTTATCCTCCTTTCCCACTTTGCTTCAAGCCCATTTTCAACGATCAAGGATCCCCGGCTTCCATGGCTTCCAAAGTTGCAGTTGTTCCCACCATGAATCAAGGTACGAAAGCTTACAATATGGTGGAATCCTTTGTCATCCTCAAGTTCCTTCCCTGAGTGCATCGATTTTACTTAAGTTTATTAATTGTGGGAGAACCCTCTTTAAAATCCTTTCAGATCTGTAATTATTAGATTTACTTAGCCCTAATCTGAGTGGTTTCTTAACCACAACGATCCGCTTCTTTATTACTTTGTTTAAATTCTAAATTCAAACTTTGTTTAGTCTCTAAGTCCCCTCCATAAAATTTCTAGTTCTTAAACAATGAGTGAATGCATGTATTATTTTACTTAATCGTTCATTTAATCTTTACTAATTCTATTAGAAATACATCCCACATCAGTTGTCCTACATCATAATATCGAAAAAAAAAAAAAAACTCATGACATGGATTCCAAGTGCAATTCAAACAAAAAGGCCTGATTCTGCCAAACCATTGGATCAATCATTTTTTCAGAGTGATGAGGATGTGATAGCATGGAAGGTAGCATGGCTGAGATTTCAAAGTGGTTCTGACATACCATGTGGAGTTCAAGCATAAAATTCTAACACTGATGCTTTTCCAAATCTCATATATGCATACCCCCACATGGAACTTTTGTCAGAATTGCCTCCACTATTTGGAGTTATTAGTGGGATCTGATGTACTACTGTAACATCCAAAAGTAGTTTCAGATTATATAGTCATAACTCAAGTTCAACTACTATCAATTAATTTTGCTTAAATTTTTGAACCACATGATTTTAGCCCAATCAGCAGGTGAGCTTGAAGGATTAGAAGATCATGTAACCAAGTGCCACAAAGAACAATGGGCATGTAGCTTGATATTTATTTTAGCAAAACTTACGTGCTTTGGGCTAATAAATAACCTCTTTTAATATCTCTTTTTTTTTTTTTCTTGGTGAATGAGACAAAATCACTGCGCTCTTCGAGCCCCAGTTAATACTAACCCATATTTCTTCCCCAAACAACATTAGCCATTGCCAGTTCATAAGAAGAGGGAAAGAAAGAAGACTATGAGAAATAAATCATAACAGGAAGAAACATTAAAAAAAAAAAAAAAAAAGAAAGAATGAGGGGACGACAAAATAATATACCCTGAAGATGAAACTATTCCAAATGGGTTTGCAGTTGAGGCCGGAGGAATTGAAAGGAGCAGGGAGGAATATGCTAAGATCCGAGCCGCAGCTGTCGACCTGAGAATGAACGGCCGTGATCGCCGCCCCCAAGGAGAGGATCAGAGTGAGAAAAGCCCGAGACATTGGCCGTCCAGTGGGAAGAAGAAAGGGATCCGAGAATCGAAGAGAGCGGCTGGTTATTTCCTTTGTGAGAGCCAGAAGAAGGAGAGGAGTAGAATTAACGAAAGGGATGGTCCCCATGGTGGCCACAGGAAGCGGAGGAGGTCGCCGAGAGGTTGGTAGGTGGGGGGTCGCTTCCGACTGAAGCTTGAAGGGAGGGACGATGGGATGGTGGCCAATGATGTTGCCCAGAGGTAGTTGGTGGCGGTAACCGGAGGCCATCATCAACGCATCGCCACACCTCACTCTTCCCTGTTACGATCCGAACTACCCAAATTTCTAGGATTCCGTAGAGGATGATCCGACAAATGTAGAGTATTTTTATTTATCACCGAATATATCCGATATAATAATAATATTAATAATAAGGCTAAACTACGTAATTAATTTTTATACTTAAGGAATTATATTATTTTAATTTTTAAACTTAAAAAAATATATAATCATAAATTTTTATTTTATATCATTTCAATCCCTGCCATTAAATAGAAAAGATATTTTTATTTTTATTTTATGTGACAGCATACAAGCACACATAGCATTTAAGTAAAAAAATTAATTTAAAATTTATAACTAAATCATTATTTAATAATTTAAAAAATATAAAATAATAAAAAATAATTTTTTTTTACCTTGATTTGTTTTAACCCATGAGTGCTCATGTACCCATGGGTTAGAGCAAATCAGAATGAAAAGAAATTATTTTTATTAAATTATTAAATAATGAATTAGTTATGAATTTTAAATTTTATTCTGCCATGCTATGGCTATAAATAGATGACATCTCCCTTATTTAACGGTAGGGTTCAAAGTAATACAAAATAGAAAGTTTAGATTATTTTTATAATTTTTTAAAGTTTAAAGACCAAATGATATAACCTCTTAACTACATAGATTAATTCTATGGTTTAACTTAATAATAATAATAATAATAATAATAATAATAAACAGATAGTAGTTAACATCAAAATGATTTACGCATTCTAACATCTTCTATAGCGTTTTTTTCACAACTTTCACGTTTCTATGCAACAAAAGTATACATATCCTCAATACAAACTTTAATACATGACCCATTAAATTAAAATTAATATGCATATTTTATAAAGAGAGTTGGCCTTGCTGCTCCCTTTGAATCTCCTATCAAATTACTTTTTAGTTTTAATTTTAAAATAATAATAATAATAAACTTGATAGCTTAATAAATAACACTAATTTAATAAAATTGTATCAAACAATATTTAACGTTTAAATTCAATAAACACAAAAAATAAAGATTCAAAATACATAAAATAAATATTATAAACAATTTTCTCAAATTTATACATAAAAATAATATCTTATATCTTTTTTTTTGCCAGCATTTGCAAAATACCATACTATACTTTTGTCAAAACAATGCAATATATATATTCATATGCTAAAAATAAGATAAAATATCAAAAATTAATGTCAATTCTTAATTTTTTTTATGTCTCTTCAATTAAAGATTATGAACGCATTTAACCCTTATGACATGGGTTGGAGTTCATTAAGATCATATTTAGCTCCATGAAGTTGGTTTAAGATTATATTTAGCTAGTAAATCCTAGACCACATTTAGTCCTATCAGGTAGACTCATCAAATACCTGTAGCATAGCATTTTCTTATATAAAATTTATCTTTTTAATATCAAAATTTTCATAAATATCTCAGCATTTATAAAATAAATAAAATTTTAATTGTTCATAATTAATGATGCCAAATAGGTATGTAAGAAATTTTAACAATATTTTTATAAATATCACCTGTTTGCTTCAAGAGCTATAAATCAATTCTAACATAATTTAATAAAAAAATCAAGAAGCTAAAATACCATACAAAATTTGGCGGTTTACAATTTCCAAAATATAATTTAATATTAAAAATTTATAAATTTTGGATATTCATAAGTTCATCAAAATAACAAATCTTATGTGATATACCATTACCAAAATATTTTCAAATACAACAAATCTTGAATTTAAAAATAGATATATAATGATACATTTTTTTAAAAAAATAATTTATTATTATAAAAAATTAATAGTGCTATTTTTTTCTGCACTAATTTAAGACACCATAATTTCTTTGAGGTATTTAAAACTTCATTTCAATCAACATTTATTTAAAAGAATGTTTTGGACTCTAATTTTTATTTGTATTTTAATTAATATACCGTTATATGATTAAAAAAATTATTTTATTTTATTTTTAAAGAGAAAATAAGATAAGACGAGAGGGTAGATAGTGGGAGAGAGAAGATGTAACAGGAGAGGTGCGATCCAAAATTCCAAATGGAGTCAATGCGGTCGAAGCGCTCGGCGCCGCGCATCCTTGTTTCCGAAATCGCCGCCGCCCCGCCGTGAAAAGTTTTGGCTGCCGAGCCCTTTTTTTAACCGATATCGTCTGAGTTTCTGACATCGATTTTACGTAGATAATGTAAAAAAAAAATTACAATAATAATAATAATCATTGATATTTTTTCATTCATTACAATAAAATAAAAATATCATTTAAAATAATATTTTTTTAAAAACATCATTTTAAATAGCATGCCACTCCAAATGATTTTTTGAAAAGTATTTTTTTTTTTTTCACGTAAAATCTCAATCTATACAGAGAAATAGAAGCGTGATTTAAAATGATACTTTTTTAAAAATATTATTTCAAATATTTTTATTTTATTATAATAAAAAATATAATTTAAAATAATGTTTTTTTAACATTACTTTCGTAAAAAAAAAAAATTTCTTTCGCACTTATTATGTAAAACAGTGTCAAGAAGACTGGTTTAAAAAACAGCTCTTATATTGTTGTGGACCCCGAGAATCTAGATGAAAAAAATCGCACAGTACTTGTAAAAGGCCGTTTTTTTTTTTTTTTTTTTTTTCGAGCGACCAAGATGAACTCAAGAAGCAATCGCGCATGGCATTTCCTTCTCTTAAGATAGTGTTTGATAGAAAAAATATATCCATGGATAAGTATACGGGATAGAGTTTGTCACCTGACTATCCCTAGGAATATCCTTTGCTATCCCATTGATCATATCAAATGCAAAAAGATAAATTCATAGGATAACTTTTTTTTTACTCTTATTTGGAAGGATAATCAGCTATTCCTGCATTTCTAGGGAATAAATTAAGGGGATATCCCATGGCATGGTTAACCATAGATTATCCCTTTGATTAACTTTATTCTCAGCTATCCCTTATCCCCTATTTCAAACACTACCTAAGGTAGCGTTTGATAGAAAAATATTATCCATGGATAAGTGTACGGGATAGAGTTTATCCCCTGTTATTCCTAGGGATATCCCTTGGCTATCCCATTATCATATCAAATGCAAAAAGGTAAATCCATAGGATAACCTTTTTTTACTCTTATTTGGAGGGATAACCAGCTATTCCTACATTTTCTAGGGAATAAATTGAAGGGATATCCCATGGTTAACCATGGATTATCCCTTTGGTTAACTTTATTCCTTGCTATCCCTTATAGTTATGACTTTAAAAATAAGAAGGGGATATAAAACTCAAGAGTTCTCATGTTAGTTGGAGGATAATCCAAAATAGCAGGGCTGACAGCATACCATATCAGCAAACCATATACTTTACCTTTGTGGTGCACTGCGGTCCAGTGCACATCAATCCCATGACGAGGGGGCTGAAGGAAGGATAATTCTCATTCACGAATGGAGGCTGGGATGTTCACGATGTTCTACGTTGCACCATAGAAAATCTCAACCCTAGAAAGGAGGCCGGGGGACATCGTTGGCCTATTTTCTATTTTAATTTATAAAAAATAAATTTATGGGCCGAATCAGCATATATCAAGCATATTGATAAGATAGATGTGATTGATGAAAGAAAATAACCATAAGACCTTAAAAAATTAAATCTTCTAATAAATAATCTAAAGAAAGAAATAATTTAAAGAAAATAATAATGATGATGACGTGAGGAAAACTGATAATAAAAAATTACTAAGGCCCTTTATATTTTAACTTAAATTAAATATCTTTTCTATTTTTTTTTATCATTCATCTTTTCTGAATTCATCAAGGTACACAAATCAATTTTATTAGAATATAATAGTAATGATGCTTATTCAAAATTATAGTATTAAGTAATCTTAGCTAAGAAGGGTAGTAATAGATGTGTCATTTCTTTTTATAGTTTTAAATCATAAAATTTATTTGCATGCTATTTATTTGTATATAATATTTAAAATTATTTTAATCTCAATCATCAAATAACAAATCATATATTACTGCATAAATAAAAATCGATTAAAACCTAAAGTTTATCATCCTTGTTAATGGGCTTCTTTTATAACATAAAATTAGATTAACTTTTAATAAACCAACCATCACTAATGTATAAAGATACAATCAATCTTTAAGATAATTTAATAATTAATTGATTAAACTTACACATGTTGAACATGATGTGCTATTGCAAGATGTATCATATACCATAATGAAGGCAAGGTTGAACGAATTGACATCTTCCTACTTTTAATAACTATCACAAACAAAATTATAAATGTTGAAATGATCATATTGGAACAAAAAATTGTAGAACATAAAAAAAAAAAGGTCCTAAATGTACACTGATTTAAATCTTTACTACCACCATGACTATTTCAAGTCTTCAAGGCACTTGCTCTTATGATCCAGCAACTTTCAAATCCTGATTGACTCGACTCCAACCATGCCTTCTTATTTTTTCTAATTTAGATTGAAATTTCCTCACTCTCCTATGTTAGATAGCTCTTTTATAGCCATAGTAACAAAAGCACATACTTCAGATGTTGTCATAGAAGTCATTAAAATGATGACTAAAGATTACTGCCTTCACATCTTCCATGGAGACGAAAGATTTGAATACCTAGAGTTGAAAGTAGAATAAGTAACCACTCCTGATACTCACCTACAAACTCTGACTACTAAAGATTTCAAACCTTTAGACTGGGATATGAAAAAATATGAAGGTTGGAGCTAGAAACATGCCTCGCTAGTCAAAGATGGAAAAAAAGTCCTTTTTCTAAGTTTATAAAAGCAACCATTAGAGTAAACAAAAGCTTTTATCTTATTATCATTTTTTTATGCAAACTATTGCAAGTAAAAATAGAATTGCATGTTCTTTTTATCACGAGCAATGATTTAATGTATAAAAATAAAATATTTTTTGATTAGATAAATCAATACATTTAAATTCATAATAAAATATAATTACTGATTTAGCATATGATTCTCTATATTAGTAAGCATGTTCTCACCATTTGACCACCTTAGACTAAAAGCATCATATTCTAATGCACTACAAGAATTTGGCTTTCAACAATGAATTTTTTTCATTGCTGAAAGTGCTAAAATCGTTGCGGAAAACTTTTCGCAATGAATTTATATTCGTTACCATTCGTTACAGAAAGTTGGTTACTAAAGCTCAAATCACTACTTTTAGCAACGAATACAATTCGTTACAGAAAGTCTACCTTTTGCAATGAAAACATTTCGTTGCGGAATCTAGAAAATTCGTTGCTACTACTTTCAAAAAAATACAATAATTCGTTACTGAAGTCGAGTTTCTGCAACAAATTTATTTTGGTTGCTGAAACAAAATTCGTTGCTAAATGTTTGCTGCAATGAATGTTTTTTTAGTCAAATTTGTTACTGAATATGAGTTTCTGCAATGAACTTAGTTTCATTGCGGAAAAGAGATCATTGCTAAATAAATTTATTTTCGTTGCAAATTCATTTAAAATTATTGCAATTATAACTTGTTCCTAATATTAAATTCGTTGTGGAAAGCCAAATTAGTTATGAATGACTCTAAATTAAAGTTCATGAAACTAAATAGCATTAATAAATACATCAACAAAGTTCAAAATCCAAAATACAACCGAAATGTTTTAAACCAAAGTAAAGTATTTGATATCAGCTTAAAAAAAAAAATAAAAGAGTGAACAATGCATAGACAACTCAATCTCTCTCATCCAAGATGTCAGTGGAAGATACAACTCAATCTCTCTCATCCAAGATGTCAGCGGAAGATGAAGGTGGAGGGTTGCTCGACGATGTAACCTGTGAAGTCTCAATCGCAGTCATGCGGGCCATAACATTCTCTAGCACTGAGGACATGGTGCCGATCTTTTCGTTGGCTTGCTGAAGCTGCTGAACAAGCTCATCATAAGAGGGTCGATTGACATTGTGGATTGTAGAAGATTCAACAAACTGTCTCTCCCCTAATTGACGACTAGTTTGAATACGCGACCATCCTGGAGCATATGCTGATCGAGGCCCCAAAACCTTCTCCATAATTTGAAGGTCAGTGAGCTGGTTCTCTGAGTCATTCTTATATGTCATCATCTGGGCCTATCAGAGAAAAATATGAAATGAAAAAAAGATATCATTTCCATAACAATAATATGGACAAAACATCATAATTTAGAATTAAATACTTACATATTGGTCTCGACATATGTCGGATGTCCACTTGTCCGTCTTCTCGTCATGACGAAGCTCCTTCCAACTTTTGATATTATCAACAGCGACATTCCTATTGCGACGAACATGATGGTTTGCTGTTGTCACTGATCCATTCTTAGTCTTTGTCTTTCTATTGCGGAGGTTCTTAATATTCTTCTCTCGCCTTTCCTATAATAAGAAAAGAGATAACTAATAACTTTGAAGCATGAAAATCTAGCAAATGAACACATAAGAAATTCATGACTCAATAAAACAATGTAATCAAATAATCATACCTGCCATTCTTTTGACCTCCAATTTTTGACTAAGAACTTCCAATCTTCAGGTTTACAATATGGATGAGGCTTTGCGTAAGCATCTGCATCTGAGAGCTTGTCCATCTCCTTTTGCAAGTACCAAGCATAAAACCTGTGCTTTTGTTGCTTCCAAGCCTCGTTTAATTGCTTGTCAATAATATCTCTTATCCTTTTATCTGTCAGATCAATATCCCAATCATCCTAGAAGAAAATTAAATTAATTTATGAGAAGAGTATATCTTATCACATCCAAACATACTTTAACATTACAAACCAACTTTAAATAAAACTTTTCAGAATGCAACCCACCTCTTCATTAGCAAATATACGCTTGAAAAATGAAACCCTGCTGCAACACACTATATGCTTGGAAAATGAAACCTTGCTGTAACATCTCCAGATCAAAAAAACATCCCAATTCAGATCAATTTCATTTCAGTCCAGTTTTGTTTCTTGATGCATGTATCCTGATGAATATGTTGGATTACCCATTTAATTTCATGTGTTTACAGTCCTTAGTGTGGAAACATTCCTTTTATGATTCTTTTCTTCCTTCTTTGTTTTCTAGGTTGAATGTACGATGCCATCAATGAGTATGCACTTCTCCAAGGCAATCTACAACACTTTTGTTGAAGCAAATGGAATGATGTTAGAAAGAAAGCTTACAGTGCGAAAGAATGTTGCATATTCTGCTGGGATTGATAATCCAGATGATGCCCATTCCTTCCCGATTTCTATGACTGTCAAGTTAGACAAGTTGGATTTCCATGTTGACCTTGAAGATGATGCATGATACATCAAATATGAAAATACAACTTTCTATGGAGCATGGGATTCTCAAAGTGACACCTAAGTACATCATCCATTGACTCAACTTGAGACTCAAGTTTAATTGAATGTGTTACCAACAAATGGTTTTTTCCCATGTTAACAAACAAAATGAACTGCATATGCTAAATGATGAAAGTCCATTCTAATCACAAACAACAACTTTTAAATCATAGAAAGTCCCATCTTTTACATGCAATAGTATCCCTTCTGGAATTGAATCAAAAGTTAACTATGTAAGCAAATCAACAATTTTTTTCTTTCTTATACTACTAAAATCGATTTTTTTCTGAAAGTAGATATATAAAATGTCATTTTCTAAAAGTTGTAGTACATTACAGATCTCATCCACATTCAAACGATATTATAAGAAATTAGGACTTTTAAAGTAAAAGGACATACTGCTGCCTTTTCACGTAGTGTTTGTTTTTCATGCTCAGGAATGTTCCTCCACTCGCGATACTGAAAAGATGCTTCTTGTCGAGCAACAATCCCACAGCAATTGTTGAATTGGACTGCATTGTCACCAAGCGCCTGGCGAATGCCGAACTCAAACCTAAGAGGCAACTTAGCTTGCTTTGCAACTTCTCGAGCAGCAATGACTTTCAAATTTCTACTGCGTTTGCGACCATTCTTCGAAGGAGCAGTACCTACAAAGAATATAAGATAGTTAGGATATTGTTTATTTCAAAAAAAAAGTAATACTATTTATATACCTTGTGAAGATTCTGAAGGAATAACAGTGCTCCCACTCGACATCCTCTGTTGAAGTAAAGAAATATATGATATGTTAGAAATCATGCATGATTATGGATAATAAGAACTTAAAGAAATATAACATATTACATAATTACTTATTCATTCGGAGAAATCATCTTCATCATCATCAATAAACTCATCAGTATTCGAACTATTATCGTCATCTTCATTTGTAGGTTTGTTGGCAACATCATTGTCAATAATAATTGGTGGTAGGTCATTTCGAACCAATTCATGACTACTGATTTCGTTATCCTCAACCATAAGGGGTATATTGGACACATGATCCTCCTGCAACACCTCTTCCTCAACCACTTCATCAACTTCGGTTATTTTAGGCATATCCCATATGTGTCGGTGTGGAAAATGTTGAACAACCCGCCAATCTTTTCCATGTTTCAAATCAGGAAGGTAGACCACTTGTTTTGCTTGGGTCGCCAAAATGAAAGGGTCATTCTTATACCACTCCGAGGTTATTCGAATGCAAGTAAAGCCATGAACCTTTTCAACTTTTTTTGTTCTTCCAGCAGTATCAGTATTATACCATGTACATTTAAAAAGGTAGACTTTATTACCATATAAATAATCAAGTTCCAAAATCTCGAACAAGCACCCGTAGAAATCAACTTCTGTACCATTATGAAAAGACTTAGTAGTGATCCCACAATTTTGTGTCATCCTTTTTTCGTCACGATCCTTGCAATGGAATCGGACTCCATTGACCACACAACTACTCCAAGACTTATAAACATCCTTCGGGCCTAATGCCAATGAGTAAAGCTCATCAGTTGCTCGAGGTGACCCAGATGATCTCAAGATCTCCATCTGCAATTTCATCATATTAACCATATATTTGATTAAGAAAGTGATTAATGGAGAAAAATATCAAATCATCACCTTAGATCTAAACCAAACAGGGAACGTTCTTTGTTGTAGTTCCATTGAGGGATTGGCATGACCTTCATTACGGAGGATCCACATATGCTCACTACAATAACAAGTACAATATTAGTATACATGTTGAGATGAGCAAATGTAATAGATAGAAGTAGTAAGCAATTTATTATACTTACTCAAAAAATTCTTGAATATTGGCATTGTTGAGTATATACCAATGAAGCTGAAGTTTTGTTTCAGCAATATCGATATACTTTTTTCCTCCAAAACATCGAACCGGTTGTTTAAAAACCCCAACCTTTGATTCTTGAGGTACCTCTGACACATCAACATTGCGTTCAGGCCTGCTGAACTTAGTTTCTATCTCTGACATATACATTGAGCAATATGATAACGCTTCATCGACCACATAAGCTTGAGCAATAGAACCTTCAGGTCGTGCCTTATTCCTTACATATTGCTTATAAGTACCCAAGCATCTCTCCACCCCATACATCCATCTATCACCAACTGGTCCACCAAGTAAGGCTTGTTGAGGCAAATGTATGCAAAGATGCAACATAACATCAAAAAAGGCAGGAGGAAAAATTCTCTCAAACTTGCATAAAATTATAACAATCCCTCTTTCCAACTCCTTTAATTCAGTCCTCACTAACTTTTTAGAACATATTTTTTGGAAGAATAAACATAAATCAATCAATGTGGCTCGAATGTCCTTTGTAAAAAAATTCAACAACCCAACAGGCAGCAACTTTTGCAAGACAACATGACAATCGTGTGTCTTCATGCCAAATAACTTCTTATCTTCAGTAAAATAACGCTTGACATTGGAAGCATACCCATCAGGAAGTTTGACGTCCCTCATGAACTCAAAGAACTTGTCTTTCTCGGACTTAGTCAAAACAAATGAAGCTTGTGGCAATGCATTAGGTCTTGAAGGTCGTCGCACCAACCATAACTCCTTGCGTATGCCCATATTTTCCAAGTCTTTACGAGCATTCTCATTATCTTTTGTCTTTTTAGGGATGTTAAGAAGTGTAGCAAGGATGTTATCACACACGTTTTTTTCAATATGCATGACATCCAAGTTGTGCCGTAATAGTAGCTTGGACCAATATGGTAGCTCAAACAATATACTCTTCTTCGTCCAGTTGGACTCTGTCTCTGTTCGCTTTCTCTTCCTATCTGGATTGTTTGGGTGTTTTCCTGGGCAACAACGATGTAAGTTGTTTAATCGAGAAATAATCTCCTTTCCAGAGAGTTCGACTGGTGGACCACGAGTTTCTGGAAACCCATCAAATTCTTTGCTATTGCGCCACCTATGATTTGGTTCCAACCAACGACGAGCACCAATGTAGCATCGTTTACAAGTAATGCCAACAGACGGTGTGTCATCACCACAAATAAGACAAGCCTTGTACCCGCTAGTTGACCACCCTGACAAATAAGCTAGAGCAGGAAAATCACTGATAGTCCATATAACCATGGCACGGAGGTTGAAGATCTCTTTTTTGTATGCATCATAGGTCGTTACTCCAACATCCCATAACTCCTTCAACTCCTTAATCAAAGGACGCATAAAAACATCAAAGTCCTTTCCTGGAGATTTAGGCCCAGGAATTAGCAAACTCAGAAACATGAAAGATTGTTTCATAAGCTTCCATGTTGGTATATTGTATGGTGTTAGAATGACTGGCCAAACACTATATTTACTACTCATCTGACCAAATGGATTAAAACCATCAGAAGCAAGAGCTAGTCGTACATTCCGGCAATCAGCTGCAAAGTCAGGATACAAGTTGTCAACATGCTTCCATGCTTCAGCATCGGATGGATGAGACAAGTCTCCATCATCATCATGACAATCATGATGCCAACGCATGTCTTTTGCAGTCTTTCGTGAAGCAAACAACCTCTTCAATCTAGGAGTAATTGGAAAGTGAAATAGTCTTTTGTGAGGCACCTTCGTTTTCTCATTCTTACGTACATAACGAGGTTCATGACACACAGGACATTCTTCTTTTCCAGCATCTTCACCCATGAATACAAAACAATCATATTTGCACACATCATAAGTTTGATAACCCAAGCCTACATTAACCAACAAACGCTTCACTTCCCCTAACTTTCTTGGCAATCGATTATTTGTGGGAAATGCATCAGCTAATAGTTCCAGAAGCATATTAAACGAGTGGTCAGACCACTTGTTTAAGACTTTTATATGCATGAGTTTAATTATAAACTCCAAAGAGGAGAATTTTGTGCACCCTTCATATAACCCACAATTAAGTTCTTCGAACATCTTATCATACCTTCTCTGATCACCATCGTTCATCTCCTCAAAAGCAACATTGGTTGCATTCTCCACATGGACATAGTTTGGCCCAACTGCATCATGGATTGCTGCTTCGATGCCTTCAGATTCTGAGGATGAGTCAGAATATTCTACTGCTACATGTCCAAGCTCGCCATGTTTATTCCAAACGATATAAGTTGAGAGGAAACCATAAGTACAAATGTGAGCTTGAATGGCAGGCAAGGTTTGCATGAGTATATTTACACATTTGCGGCAAGGACATAATGTTTCACCATTTGAATTCAAGCAGTTACGTGCTACGTCTAGGAATTGGATAACTCCATCCTTGAAACGTTGTGACACACGATTTATTTCGTGAATCCAACTGCGATCCATTTCTGCAGGATATCAATCCAACTGAACAATTCAATTACTAGTTTCATATTTACATGTCATCATATCATCATGTCACCATATCATATTATGACATTATGTCATATTATATCATATCAAAACATATCATATCATGTCAAAACGTGTCATATCATGTCAGAATATAGCAAACTGTAGGTTGCACAATTTCATATTAAAACAATACACTTGATTTTCTTATCACAATCAAGTAATACATAGTAATGTATTAAAATAACTTGCATATTTACCTGTGTATTAACTAGATACATCTTGGATGCTGCTAATATTTACCATGAGAAAATCATGGCTGATCAATGTCTGGGATGTTTTGCCTTGATTAAAATCTACCTCAACACCATCAACGTTTTACATCATGTAACTTCTTGTTGTATAGGCAAAACTTTTCAAATCATTTTCTAGGTGATAGTCATTATTAACAATTGAATTTTCTTCTAGTTATGGTATCCCCTCCCCCCCCCCCCCCCCCCCACACACACCACCGATCCGTGTCCAAAATTCTTTGGTACTATAATCATCTAAAAACGTTGCAGAGGGTGGTGGGGATAAACTCGTTTCTTGTTGGATGCAAATTAATTGATTAGTCTAATGGATGGATGCCTGACACCATCCCAAGGGCTCTTAGCTGCTGTTCAAGGCTTGCATTAGACTGGCTCGCGGTTACTCCCCCACCCAACACATGGATCACCACCCCCCCCCCCCCCAAAAAAACACCACCGATCCCCTCCCCCCCCCCCCAAAACGATCTGTTCCTCCCCCCCCCCCCACAAAAACACCGATCCCCCCCCCCCCCCCCCCCCCCCCCCCCCCCCCCGAAAACTTGATCTGTTCCCCCCCCCCCCCCCCAACACAAAAACCACCGATCCCCTTCCCCCCACCCCAAACGATCTGTTCCTCCCCCCCCCCCCCCACAAAAAACACCTGGATCCTCTTCCCCCCCCAAACGATCTGTTCCTCCCCCCCCCCCCCCCCCAACAGATCCTCTTCCCCCCAAACGATCTGTTCCCCCCCCCCCCCCCAAAAAACACCACCGATCCCCCCAAACGATCTGTTCCTCCCCCCCTCCAAACGTGATCTGTTCCCCCCCCCCCCCCCCAAAAACACCCCTCCCCCCCAAAACGATCTGTTCCTCCCCCCCTCCAAAACGATCCTCCCAAACGATCTGTTCCTCCCCCCCCCCCCCCCCCCCCCCCCCGGATCTGTTCCCCCCCTCCAAACGTGATCTGTTCCCCCCCCCCCCCCCCCCCCCAAAAGCCATCAAGCCTGGGAACCCCCTCCAAAAGCCATCAAGCCTGGAACCCCCTCCAAAAGCCATCAAGCCTGGGAACCCCCCCCCCCCCCCCCAACACAACCACGTCTGGGACCGATATGTTCCTTCCCCCCCCCCAAACACCACAGATCTGTTCCCCTCCAGACTAGGGTAGGGTTGTTTTAAACAAAAACTAGGATAAAAAAAAACTAGATAAAACAAAAACTAGGATAGAAGAAAAACTAGATGAAGAAAAACTAGGGATAGAAGAAAAACTAGATAACTCGGTTTGGTTAAGAGATGCATACCTGGATCAACGATGATGGCAATGAAGTCCTAGCTGCTTAGAAATAGGGTTTAACCCTTATTCTATCCGCACTAGCGTAAGGCATAGATAAAAAGAAGAGGTAGTTAGGGCGATTCTTCTAATAAACTTTTTTTAATTAATTTTTATTTATATTGGATATTCATTGCAGAAAATAAAAATATTCATTGCTGAATATATTATTTTTATTAATTTTTTTTAAAAAATAACTTTTGCAATGAATTAAAATTTGTTGCTAATGATCGGAGTTTTAACAATGAATTTATTCATAGCAGAAATAGTAATTCGTTGCTGAAAGTTTTTGGTGCCAACAATTTTCCCGCAAAAATGAAAATTATGTGGTGCTAAAACAATCAGCAATGAATATTTTTAATCACCACGAAAACTATTCGTTACAGAAAGTCCTTCCTAATTAATTACGAATTTTCAACAACGAATATTTGTATTCATTGCAAATATCCACTTTCATCAATGAATTTTAAAATTCATTGCAAAAAAATTCATTGCTGAAAGGCAAAAATTAATGTGCTATTTATTTTAATGAATTCAAAGGAGATGAGTGATGAAGAAGAAATGTAGGGATGGTATTTGATTTAAGTTAAAATATAAAGAGTCTTGGAATTTTTTTTCTAATAATAAATTGATTTGTATAGAAGAAATATCTGGAAGCATGATCATAAGTATTCTTTCAAGTGGAATGATTATCACACTAAAGAAAAACACAATAAATATAGGGAAGTATGATAGTAAGTATTCTTTCAGGTCAAATGATTACCACACTAAAAAAAACACAATAAATTGATATATAAGATGTGAATTATTTTTTTGCCCTATTTTGGAGTTCATAGCTATTAAAGTAGATTGTTATTCAGCACTTTCAGATTTTGATCGAAGTGGAGGAGAAAGAGAGTGTCAAAGAAGGTGAGAAAAAACTGAGAATCATACATACTTGATTATTGCCAACTTTTCTTTGAGTAGTCTTTGTCTTAAGAAAAAAGCAAGAATCCCATGGAAAGTGATCTGTAATTTATCTTTCCGTCGTCAATCTTGTAAATAGCTCTAATTTAAAAAAAAATCTCAGTAAGAGTCCGAGGAGAAGGAAGGACCCTTCGCTCACGGTTTAAAACGAATTCTTCTTGGCACTCGATTGATCTCCTCTAAAACCGTCTAAGACATCACATCATTGATGCAGATTTTTCTGACGCACATTGTGGCAATAAAATTAAAGGGGTATAAAAATTTTGTTAGATATTAGAATAATCCAGTATCCATGTGTTTCTATGGAGAGAGCGAGAGAAAATTTTTTTATTTCTATTTTCATGGTGCCAATTGATAGACATTTCAAGGCTTTAATTTTGGTGATTGCCTGCTATGTAACTCTTTTGAATATTCAAAGGTTCTCAATATTTACCTACGTGAATATCTCCCTCTTTTTAAGATAATTCCTTTAAGAGAGTTAATTCTAACAATTAACCAGCAAAATACGTCCTCTTATATATTTGACAAATGGCGCCCAAAACATGGTTCATTCAAGCATCATGAACGAATACTTAATCAAACCTTAATCAATTAACCTTATATATATTTCAATCATTACTATATTTGATCAACGACTAATTAATCTTTAAATATAAATGAGGGTCATTTGGTTGCATTGGTACTCATAAAAACTTTATTCTCTATAAAATAGCTTTTATAATTATAATTTTCATTACGTAAACTAGAACATACGATGGCAGTGTTTTATGCTATGTAACGTTATAAAATGGAAGGGGGGACATCAATCTCCCAAAATCAATCGCAGTCATGATAGAATAAACCTTGTCAATTGTATGATCGTTATAGAAAGAGAGAGAGAGAGAGAGAGAGTGAGAGGATATCAAGGATATCAACTGTTGCTCGCTCAGAGAAGATTATGAGATTGAACAAATTCAAAGAAGTGGGTTCCAGAGAAGATTATGAGATCGAACACTTTAAAGAAATGGAATAGTCTGCAACACATTCTTGGCTGGAGTGGGCCTCTTCCACTTCAAAAGGGTTGGCGAAGGCCAGGGGTCACAGCTCACAGCCATCATGGGATATTGGAAGCGATCATTTGATTTATGAGTGTAGGGCTGATCATGACAGCCTTGAATTAATGCTAACAATCGAGGGTTGCGATCGTAGTTTCGGATGTGAATTTGGGTTTCTACAACCAAACAAACAAACAAACCACAGTGATCTAACAACACTTCCTGCTTTGAAAAAGAAGAACCAAACTGAAATCTAAACGCTCCTTCTGGCTTTCTTTTGATGCTTCTATGTAGATGCTTGAGAATTGGAATGCTTCCTTCTGAGTTACGGAATGTGCATGAGAGATGAACTTCATTGTTTTTCTCCTTTTATATTTGTAGATGAAGAAATTGGTTCATCACTTCTTTATTTGTTGAAATATTGCAATCTTTGCAGGATCATATCATAGCACATGAAAACAAACTACTTTGGGTTGATATTTGTAAGAATAAATACAAGAGACGGTGTCAACCGTAGTAAAAGCAAAATCTCTCTCTCTCTCTTTATGGGGATTCATCCTGAACAGGATGGGTTGGAAAATATTTTCTTTCTAACCGGGGATGAAGATAAAGAAAAATTTATGCTTCTAAGAGGCAGAAAATAGCTATATTCCAAACCCTGTGATCATGAGCTTATCTTACAAGAGCTCTATATATGTTATATTATTTAACTATTTTATTTATTTTAATATTACGAGTATAATCCTATATATATAAAATCTGAAATACTTTGAGATTATGTTTTAATATAGTTCTTATGCACTAGCTTATTGTATTTATAATTATAGTAAATTTATTTAAATATATCTTATTTCTTACATTTAATTTAATATTTTATTTTTATTTTGAAATATGGTGAGTACTAAGAAGCAAACTTAAAAATAAATATTTTAATATTAAAAATAAAGTTAGTAGGAATGGGGTCCTCGCGGTGGTGGGATGCCTCTGAAAATGAAGATGAGAATTTAGTAAAAAAAAAGAGATTGATGAGAATAAGGATGTCATATAAAATGGCAGGAAGATAAAGAAGTCTTCATTTTTATTTATGAGAATGGAGATGAAGACTAGCTTGCATCATTGTCATTCCTAGCCAACCATATCTAAATTTTATCATATCAACCAAACTTTACCTTCATACTGTAGCCCTTTCGCAAATCTGAAGTTACTCCAAGTTAAAAACAAAAGTTAAAAATCTTGAAGGGTGAGATCACAAAAACTTTATAAGCTAAAAAACTTTTAAGTTATTCTTTGCGATAAAGCAACTAACTTTTTCACAACTTTACTACACACAGGAAAGCTTTCTTTTTCACTGTCACTCAGAACTGTTCTATTTGTAATCGGTCAATAATGCCAAAGAGCTTGAAATTAAAAAGAAAAAAGTAGTGAAATAGATTATATAGCAGTTATAGCTAACGTACTTTAAAAGTAGATTATATATTGTACCAAACAAAACTGGAACAAAACCTTGCAATTGATCATGCTTCTTCGGATTTCTCCTCCATGGCTTGGAACCTGCAATGTGTTTCTGAGCAATACCCAGTATTGGAATTCTGGACCTCCTCCAAGGGCAAGCAAGAAATACCAAACAACTTAGCAACAGTTGTTGACTTTAAAACCGGTAATGTTAAGCCTTACCGTTTTTTAAGAACAGAATCAACAAGTTCAACTAATCAATTGTCATTCCAAACCAAGCTTGAAATGGACTCAAAACAATCCAGTTCTCCACATGAAAAGAATGAGCCAAAGAGGCATGACATGGAAAAATAAATGACAGAGAAAGAGAAAACATCCATCATAAAAATGGACAAAATCAATGCGTCAAATCTGCCAACTACCACTTTAAGCAGATAAAAATCTTAATCAGATAAAGTAGATTCATTCAAGGGATCAGTGTCAGGACCCCAAGTGATTGCAATTTTATAGAGAGCACACCACACCAACCATATCTGAGAGACAAAAAGTTCTGAAGGGACTGAGGCACTCCATAGATGTCCTCCTCACCACTTGTCAATTTGTGCCCCCTATCTGCTTTTATTGTGAGGTCATCTTCTTCCAGACCTTATTCTCTTCCTCTTCACTGTTCCACCCACCTACCAGAAATTTCAAATCATCCCTCCTCCCTATCATTATCACCTCCAATCCCCATCTCAAAGGGGTTTCCCAACCTTGGATTCTACCATGCCATTGAGGCCAGATTCCTCTATCACCTCTTTTTCTGGGAGGATGCACATGATGTTGAGGATGAATCCTTTAGTGGGATTTCAAATTTAATTAACTATAACAATGAAAAGTAAATAAAAAATTAACTGACTTACTAATATTGGTCTGGTTGGATTGGCCCATAATGAAGATAGTGGAAAAAGAAAGACCCAAAAGAATGCTAGGCACTAAGATAAATTCTCCACCCTCATGCTGGAATCACCAGAAATTTTACCGAGGTTCCTCCCCCTCTTAGGCTCTCCTGTGAGCATGATCGAGATGAGATGGGGTAGAGAGAGGGAAAGTCTTGGGTGGCTTGGAATTGCTGGGCCAACACATGCTTGTGGTCACAAGCCCATTCCCATAAGAGCCCAAGCAAATATGGTCATGAAGCGAATGCAAACAAGCAAAAGAAAGAAGCTTTTGTTTCTCTATGGGAAAAGTCTTTGTGCATTGAGTGTGGTGCAGATCACATACGCTGTATCGGACGATGCATGCATGTGCATGCTAAATACAGAATTATCTTTTTCATCTTTGGCATGCATGCGTGCATGCGTTATGCATTTATCGCAGGGCGTTGTACAGCTCCTGCTGCATCACACCCAATACAGCAAGACTTTTCCTTTCCTATGATAAGTTGGGCATTCATGCCAATTGCCAAAGCCAGTTTGAGCTCTTTCCCCTTGAGTTCCACTAATGTGCTAGGGCCATTTCTCCTTTCCTGATCTTGCTTGTACTGAGAGTACAAAGAAAGGATGATCACGTCATTATTGATCAATTGTGTGAAAGGAAAGTTATAACACAGGATGAGAAGTTTGTTCTGTTGCTTGAATAAGAACTATAAATTTTTTTATTTTTTAATCTAAAATTTTATATTTTAAAATTATATTTGGTAAGTTAAAAGATAGTTTTGAATCATTAATCTATTTTAAATATTAATGAATATTTATCTTTTTAACTTTTTTAAAAGTTTGTATTCTGCAAAATTAAAAAGTATATTGATTTTAGGAGATTAGCTCTTATGAAAAGTAGAAAACTTATTTATTTTAACAAATCCTTTAGAAATTAAGCTCTTTTAAGAGGAATAAATGTGAAACCCGATCGCTAGCTCAATTTGGATTAAAATATAATTTTATTGAATTAAGTTAAAATTATAAAAATAATATAATAAAAGTTTTTAATTAAATTTATATCATATTGTCCGGTATTAAGTTACCTTTTTAACACTTTTTGAATTACTCGAAACAGAATTCAATAGATAAAGTTATAAGCAATTTTATCAACATATATTAGAGTTAGTGAAAATTATAAAAATATCGTTGATGATAATAAGAGTAATTTTTATCGCCCGTCTTTATCAAAAAAAAAAAAAGAGTAATTTTTAATGTTTTTATATAACTTTTATATTTAAAATTATATTTCATTAGTTAAAAGTTAGTTTTGAGTCAATAATTTATTTTAAATATTAATGAATGTTAACTTTTTAGTTTTTCTAAAAAGATCAGTATTAAAAAATTGAAAATTATATTCATTTTAGGATATTAGTATCTTATAAAACTAAAGAGACCAGTATCTAAAAAAATTGTGAAGTATATTCATTTTAGGATATTTGCATCTTATGAAAAATAAAAATATCTTTAGAAAAACTTTTTATATATGGGGTTTAAAGAGATATTTTGGTATCAAATTAATAGTTTATATAGCAAAGGATGAACATTCATGGAGACCCTTAGGCTGCGTTTGGATGGGGGAATAAGGCCTGGAATAGGGCTTTATTCTAGCTTATTCCCCCAAACACCGGGTTTAAACGCACGTGGGCCCCACTGCCTCCCTTATTCCCGTCAACGCTTCCTATCCCCTTTTGGTATTCCACGGCACCCCCTGGAATACCATCTTCTGCCACTGTACCTATTCCAGGAGCACTCGGAGGATGTTAAAAAGTGCGATATTTTTTGGATTTGTTGCTTCATCCTCTAGGTCTCGCGACTAGGGTTTCCTCAAAATGTGATCGTCGACTTCTGATCCTTGCTCTTCCCCTCTGGCCTTCTCTCTGCGGATGCTCCCAAATAGGTCTCCCAAGTCTTCTCTCCGCATGGATGAAGAGGATCAAGTGGATCTAGCGAAGTTCTCGGTTCGGTCTTCATCCTCTTCCCTGACACTAGTTTTGTGGCTCCTCATCCTCATCCCATAATCTTCTCCTCTTCCTGAGAAGGTCCTTGAGAAAGCGAGGGAACATGTACGCTCTCCCTTCTTTTTACCTTCTTCACTATTTTACCTAGGGTTTCAGACATCTCGCTCTTCGAGTGTACCGATTTCGGTTTCGGGGGCTCTGTCTTGATGACTTTGGCCTGAACTAGCAATGTTTGCTCTATTGTTGGTCCCATAATCGAGGGAACATTGCTGAACTTGGTTAGGGTCATGCTGTGCTCTCTATCGTCTCCTTCACTTTTTGGCCCTAGGGTTGTATGATTATGACTACTGCTTTATATATTGCATGATAGTAGCACTAATTTATTGCCTTGATGAACCCCTCTACAAATGTCTTGACGAAATGGGGCTACATAGTTGAGGGGAATATCATTCAAAGTCCTCTGTGTTACATGCTTATTTAATTTATTGTGCTCATAGCCGTTATTAACAGTGACTGCTTTATGAACTAGATAAATTTGATAATGACTTCTTAATGCTTATAACGCTGTTACTAAATGCAACTCGCACTTAGCTTGATGAATTTTTTCAGCGCATTTGGTCTGAGGTGTATTTGTCCGGTTGATGTAATGTTTGTGGCTTAGAATCAACATGATTCTTTTTGGGTTAATTTAATCATTCAATGCATAAAAATATAATGGTGAGCAACTGAAATTTGATAAAGCTCTGTTCCAACTAGGGGATCCGATTCTGTATAGTGGAGATAATTTTTGATTGCATGTTCCTTAATTCATATGTGAAGTAAGTTATGTTCAAGATATGTGCATCAAGTGGACTATTTCAATATGTAATTATTAAGAAGGAGGAGTTTCATCTAGCTTTATTTAATAACAGAATAAAGGATCACCTCCTTGCAGACAGGGTATAGTACTTTTTTTTCCGCTATACCTGAATAACCTATGCTTAGTTGACCATTAGTTTATGCCTTATACTGTCTATAATGGCTTAATTTGCAGCCGACCATGTATTGCATATATCTCATGTAAACAGAGCTAGTTCAGAATTGCTTAATTTGGGCAGAAACCTATACATGTTCACGAATAAAATTTGGGTCCAAACCTAGACATTAAACCACTTAGTTAGGGGCAGTTTAGATTAAATTTGGGTACAAACCTACATACTAAACCACTTTGTAAGCTTCTTACAGTATAGCTGGCTGGAGTTAATTTGTTTATCTAATGATTATCTATTTTTAATTTCTTTGCTACAATTCATGCAATGTATGTCTTGCATTGTACTCCAGTTTCCATAGTTTGCACATTACTCAATCACTGGAAGTTTCTTCAATTTATTGCATATAGATTCGTATTTTATCATTATGCCGCATGACTCCTTCTTCCATTATGATCCAATGTGACAAATTATCAATGGTTCTGGGCCTGTACATAGCATGCCTCAATCCAAAAAAGACGGTGAACCGTCACAGGCCAGAGAACGATCTGGGCATACTAGGGCACCCAATTGGACCGATTCTCTTGACTCGATATTTGTGACCTTGATGAGGCAAGAGAATGACGATGGTAAATATCACAACAGTACTTTCTCACAAGATACATAGAAGAAGATTACCAAATTGTTCAATGAAAGGACAAATATGTCGTTCACATATACAAACCTGAAGAATCGTTTAAAGGTTTTGAAGAAGACCTTCAATTTGTATTATAACCTAGCTAACCGCTCAGGTTGGGGATGGGATCCTACACTTAAACTACCTACATGCGGTGATGAGCATATGTGGAAGGAGATCATCTCGGTAAGTGGTAGATTGATCCTTGTCGAATCTTACTTTGGATGCTTTCTGGTATATTTAAATAATTACTTCAACAAACTTGCTAATAGGTTAACAAGGACTACGCTATAATAAAGGGTAAGTCCTTCCTTGTATACGATGATATAGACATTCTATTTTCAAAGAATACTACAACTAGTAGATGGGGGGATACATCTGCTATTCCAGAGGAAGTATCCGACAATGATACCTTGGACGATGAGGTCGATCAGGTGAACCTTGATGACATAGATTTCTGGCCCCCGTCACGTAAAAGTGTTGGACTCTCTTACTCATCATCTAGTCATTTCGATCACTTAATTGATGATGTCTCCCCAAATAGCCCAAGCACATGTGCCTTGACCCAACCAACGGATTGCTCTTTAGATCCAGGTTTGTCAACTAGTAGTGGAAAGAGGAAAAAGTCATCCACCGCAACTCCAACAGCACGTAACAGTAATTGCACATCTGAAGCTGGTGATGCCTTTCTCGAACTGATGGAACAAGGTAAAAAGAGGTTGGAAATTGCTAATGAGATCCTGAGGAGAGAGCAGCTTGCCCATCCTACTGTGTACTCAATTGATGAATGCATGCGGAAGTTAGAGTCTCCCAGGGATTACACCTGAATGTATTCTTGCTGTGGGGGACAATTTAAAAATTGAGATTAATAGGTGGTTCCTTATGCATTAGGAAGGCTCACTGCTTGAAGTGTAGCTTAAAAGATAAATGACAGAGTTCTACCGTGTATCACCTTTGCGGGAGCATCTGCTGAAAGTTTTGCATCTGCGCCTACTTTCTTCATGCCTCAATTGCATGGTGTCCATCAAGATGGCCCATCTATTTTGTGCCTCCTCCTGTGCATGCTTCCACTTGAGGTGGACATATTCCATTCATGCAGCCACTATTCAGGCCAAGCAGTAACAGCAGCATTTCCCAGGGTCTGACCCATTCTCCTGCTGTCAGTGCGCAAGAATCCGTTTCTACCACACCTACATCTTCGACGCATGACTTCAACTTTTCCTGTGACCGTTGGACGTAACATTTATTTGCTTGCATCATATTAGTTATAGAATGATATGTCGTGGTTCAGTTGCTCATATATGTCATTTTGGTGTAGATGATTATGTACTATGTTATTAAGTAGCAACGTTTTTTTACTTTACTCTGTCTTCATGTATTGCAATCAATAATTACTCATGCATATGGTTGTATCATTAACTACTACCTTTTTCTATTAGATGAACCTATTTCATGATTTCATGACATTTTTAATAGATGAGGACAACTAATGGCAGGACGTCCTAACTGTATTGATAAGTAATGTGTTCATTTCTTTACCCAATTTTAACGTTATTTCAAAGATGCCATGTCGAACTCGTCCATTCTCGGGTCACGAACTCGTTGCTGATATTTTGAGTGGACATCCAAATAGAGGTTATGATTACTTTAGGATGACAAATACTATGTTCTTCAAGCTGGAAGAATTGCTTGTCTCGTGAGGGTTCGTAAGTAGCACACGCAACGTATCAATACAGGAGCAACTAGCAATTTTTCTTTACGGCATAGGTCATGGTGTTAGTAATAGAGTGTTGGCTGAAACCTTCCAGCACTCAGGAAGACAATATCCCGACACTTTAACAACATACTGAAAGCAATTTGTTTGCTTAAGCATGAATTTATCGTTCAACCTCAACAGGAGATGGCCGTTCTCCCAAGGGTCCGTGACAACAAGCATTTCCATCCTCACTTCATGGTACATTTTGACACGACTAGATGAAATTAATTAATTTTCAATCTTCTCATTACCCGGTCGTTGATATATTTGCTTGCATGATAGAATGCTGTTGGAGCAATCGATGGCACACATATACCTGCAATGATCAGGAAAAGCAAACAACAACAATTTCGTAATCGAAAGGGCACCATTTCTTAAAATGTTATGGCTACAGTCTCATTTGATCACTCCTTCCTTTTCGTTTGTACTGGATGGGAGGGATCTGCAGTCGATATGAGAGTCCTACGTTGGTGTGTCGAGTCTGGAGGACTCGTTGTACCAGAAGGTATTTCAATTTAACAACATACTTGAATGACTAAATTTTAAGCATATTTTTTCTGAGGGTATATGTCAAGGCATTGTTGTCATGTACAAGAAAATTCTATCTTGTTGACTCAGGATATGGAAATACCGATAAGTTCCTTGCCCCATATCGGGGTAATAGGTACCACCTTAGTACCTTCAACAATCCTAGGGCTCGCATATATAACAATTATCGAGACTTATACAACCATCGACATGCTCAACTCAGAAATTGCGTTGAGAAGGCCTTCGGAATTCTTAAGAAGCGATATAAGGTTCTAAGAAGTCCCATTCCATTTCCCTTCAAGGTTCAGAAGCGTATTGTTATAGCTTGCTGCATTATTCACAACTTCATTCGACATAGCCAAGGAAATGACAAATACTTCAACGTATCTATGGAACCATTGCCATCTAATCGTGATGACGATGTCGATCCTTATCTCAGTATAGGGGATAATGAATCACAAAGAGGTGATCAACTACGCAATTCCATAGCTGAGAGACTATGGGATGCTCATCACACGTGAAGTAAGTGTAGGATGCTTCATTTGACTACGATCATAACGTGCTCATAAATTTTTAAAGTTACCATGTCGATCATGATTGACTTTATAATTAGTGCAACACATTATTTCATTTGAGTTTCACATTGTATCCTCGTAATGCAGGAAATCAGGCTGCTTACTCCTGAGGTTTAGTAATGCCTGTCCAAAGTTATTATGTAGTTTTCGTGGGCCGTATACGAGGGATTTATGAATCATGGCCTGACTGTCAACGTGAGGTTAGTGGGTTCAAGCATGCCTTGTACAAGAAGTTTAAATGTAGACAAGACGCAATTGATGCATTTCAGCATTATCGTAAACCTTCTGACCTTCAATATATTGGAAAATTTACTGAAATAGAATATTAACAAGAAAAAAAGGATGAAAACATGGCCAGGACTGCGGGTGCACCTGTAAAAACAATTATATTGCTTTTCGTATCCTTTCTTGTAGCCTTCCTCTTGGGTTTCAGTTTGGGCAGGCTACGTTAATGCTTTGATATTGTTAGGAGCACTATATCTTGTAATTTATTAATGACTACTGATACTGATGTTTTGAGATACTTTGTGATGGGCACACTACTTTCCTACATGTAGATGTAACGCCAGTACTCATCTTGTTCTGTAATTTGTTATGCAGAGATAATCTTAGGCAGACTTTCACTTGTTCGAAGCAACTATTTCTTATATTAAATTTCTTATTATATTTCATTGATTTGGAAAACTAACCTATGTTTTTTTTAAAATGATTCCAGTGCCATTAAACTTTCCTACAAATATTTGCTTGACCTATTTGATATCGAAGCGTCGGCTGTGAACTCATGACTTGAAGGGCATTTATAAATGCAACCGTTGTGAAGCATCACAGTTTGGTGCTCTATCATCGATGAGGGCCATAATGTTTGGCAGACGCATAGCATTTCCTGAATTGGATGTATGCAAAATGTGACTATCAGGAAATAACTATTGATACTGCCTTCCTGAGCCCACTGATTATAGAATCCATTCTTCACAAATGGATTATGTTGGTAAGTTGCCTGAACAATGATGAAAATGGATTTGCATATAGAATGTCAGATTGTAGCCATCTATGTCATTGTAGTAGGCACTTATGTCATATTAATGATACTAATTTATCAAATAATGGTTTCAACTATACGGATTTAGAGTTCTCTTTCCACTATTAACTTCACATGCATTAAGGAGCTGGTTTCTCGTTGTACTCTTTCAAACTTTTCCATCACCATCCATCAGTTTGAGTGTTAGTATGTCATTAGGGTGAACTGCCTTGTGCTGTTACTTTATTTTGATTGGTTTTTAAAATTTTAGACATGACATACACTTATTTTGAAAGTTTGTCTGGAGTATGCTGTTACTTGAGGACTTGGAGTATAATGCTTTGCATTACACATTATAGGCAGAATGTGCCGGTTCTTCACCAGGGGAGCTGCTAGGTAAAAGAACACTGTCATGTCTAGTAAGGGGGTATTTTCATGGCATTTTTTACCATTGTTTTTTGAAAATTGCATGGAATTTTTCAACTTTGTCTCAGGCCATGACAAAAGATTTTGATGTGGTCTGCTTGATTATAGTTTTGAATTGTCTGGGGGTCTTTTCATGGCATTTTTGAATTGTCTAGGGGTCTTGTGCAGGCAGCACAGGTCGTTTTGTTTTTTTTTCCTTTCTCTTATCAATAATTCTTTATGATTTATCTGTAAACATGTGGCCTTAGGGTGTGGGTGCTCTTTCATCTACTATTTTCTCGTTAGGTGTCTAGGGAGCTGCATTCTCGTTGTACGCATTGTTTAACTTTTTCATCAGAGTTCACCTATTTGAGTGTCAGTTGGTGATATGGTGGGCAACCTCGTGGTGTGAGTCTACTTTGATTGTTTAATTTTATTTAAGGCTTGAGATTCCTTAGTTTTGAAAGCTGCCTCTAATGGATGGTGTTTTACGGATGCATAGCCACTTGTAATAGGCAGTTCATGAAACGTCAATCCAATGTTATGAGTTCATGAGTTTATATAGTGAAAATAAGGATTTGGAGTATAATACATTGCTTGATCCTTGTGTACGTTAAGTGTCAGCTAAGTTGATCGGTTGATTGCCACATACTTACAAAGAGGTGAGTAATTTAGTTACTGCATGCTTTCATGGAGGAAATATTCATAAAATTTATGCATCAAATGCAAGAGTTCACTTTCCTATGTTGACTGAAATTGCTACTGCGTACTTGTTCTTCGGAGCCACCGGATTGGGGGATTCTGTTTCACTTTGGGGTCTATGTAGTATACTGATAAGTATTACTATTTACAAATCCATGTCATGTTGCTCTCAAGGGATCTGCAAAATATGTCCAATTGTATGTGTTAACAAATTAGTAATCCAGGATCATTATTGCGTTCACCTTTCAACTTCATTTTGGATGTTACATGGTCATCTAAATTAAACTGTTGTTTTGATGCAAGTAGTTTAATTTACTTAAGAAGCAAACTATCTTAAGAAGCAATTTATTTTCAAGGAGGTTTCAGGATGGCATAACTTGTTTTATACTTTAAAGGAGGCCAAATATTATCAAATGAACTGTCTTGTTTAGTAAGGGGTTATTTTCATGGCATATTTTAACAATGTATGTTGAAATTTGCATGGCAGTTTTCAACTTTGTCTCAGGCCGTGAAATATAGATTGTGATGTGGTCTGCTTGACTCTGGTTTTCGGTTGTCTAGGGTTTTTTCATGGCAATTTTTAAATGTTTTGGGGTCTTGTGTAGGCAGCATAACTTGGTTGTTTTCCGATTCTCATACCAGCTCTTGTGTAGGAAAATTTTAAATGTTTGGGGGTTTTTTCATGGCAATTCTTATTTCTCTCCCTATTGGTATTTGCATAGCCATTTGTAAAAGGCAAATGATGAAACGTAAATCCAATGTTCTGAGTTCATGAATTTATACACATAAATTTAGGATATTGAGTACACTTCATTGCTTGATGCTTGCGTATGTTAAGTGTCGGCTGTTAACTCATGACTTGGAGGGCATTTCAAAAATGCAACCGTTGTGAAGCATCACAGTCGGACATGACACATATGCCGAGGGCAATGTGTTGGAGTATGCTGCAGTGCATGACACATTCTAAGCAGAATGTGCCGGTTCATCGACAATACCGACACATGAAGAACTGTTAAATATAATTGTTTTCGCTGGCAGTTCCAAAGGGTTTCACCAATATGGTATTAAATTGTCTGGTACTCTCTTTCTTGTATTGCTTGTTATGTTGGTATTTGCAGTACATTATGCGGTCGTGGAACAGCTTGGGGGTGGTCCCCCTGCAGAGGTTAGTGGTCTACTCTCCTCTCCCCTGCTTTTCTGTGACTGTGAGCTCTGGCAAGATCACCAGGACTGAGGCTATGAGGAGATGGATTGGAGGTTTCCCAGGATGACCAGGACTCGGGTGATGGTGGTGCCAAACATCTCCAGGGTAGCTGCCAGGTAAAAGAACACTGTCTTGTCTAGTAAGGGGGTATTTTTCTTGCAATTTTGAAGTTTGTTTTTTGCCATTTTCAAGTCCAATTTGTACTTTGTTTCAGGATGTCAGCAATAGGTTGTGAGGAGGTCGGTTTGATTCTAGTTTTGACTTGTCTAGGGGTATTTTCATGGCATTTTTTAGTTGTCTATGGGTCTTCTGTACACAGACACAGTTGGTTTTTCTTGGTTTCTCTTCTCAGCTCTTGGTTGGGATTTGTCTGCAAAGATTTGACCGTGGGTTGCGGGTGCTCCTTCTACTATTTCCTCGATAGCTATTGTAGGAGCATGACCAATGTTTTGATTGCAAAGTTGATTGTTTTATGTTATAGGCTCACCTGGACATTTTGAAAAGGTAACTATCATCTACATGAGTGTCAGTTGCAAATGGTTTCAACAATTTGGTATTGAATTGTCTGGTGCTCTCTTTCTTGTATTACTTTCCAAGGACGTGCCCGCAACAGTCACAACGGTAAATAATAATCTTGGCACTATTGCTGTCTGGAGGCCCCTTCTATGGCTTTTATTGGACGTAATGATTCCATTCTAACAGTATCAACTTGAAATATTGTTTTTCATTTTCTAAGCTTTGGTACTTCTAATTTTATTTACCTACTTGCCTATTTTTGGTCCTTCAACAATGATCATCACCCCTTCTACATGCTACCTGGTTAAACGTTGTTTCTGATTATTTTTGAATATGGTCAATAGATTACCTTGAATTGGCCCATGTTGGGAGAATATTACTCCGGCTTGCACTTGTTTGAAGTAACCCTTTCTGATATTGTAGATTTGCTACTATTTTCATGAACTGTAACAGGTTAACATGTGTTGCTTTTTGGTGGTTGCAGTGCCATCGATATGGAGTACTAATAATGCCTTCCTGAGGCAACTCAATCAAACATTATATATTGCAACTGGATAATCTGGGTAGGTAACTTGAACAATGATGAAATTGGATTTAGAATCAATCATCCATTAAATTTGGAGGCAGCTATGTCGTATTGTTGACAATTTTAAGGTAATTAATTAATTTGCTTTGAAGATTTGGTCTATTTCTTATACTTTGATCTTCAGATTTTATCACCTCTTGGGTTTCATGTTTAAATCGTTCCCATCTGTATTTTGTCATAGTTGATATATTGACAAACTATTTTTAAGGTAGCCTGCCTTGTGCTGTTTGTCTACTTTGATTTTTGAATTTAATTTATGACCTAAAACGGCTATGGTTTCGAAGTTGCCTCTTATGGATGATTAAGTTGGATTCACGACTATTTATAGTAGTCATATGATGAAAGCTAAATCTCTGAGTTCAGGATTTTGAAGGAAATTAATGATTTCATGGGCTGAATTCCAGTATGTAATTGCTGACAATGGAGGTCAGAATTCAGTGGATGCACTGTAGATAAGTTGCAGTTTGGTACTCAAATATCTTGTATCTACATTAGCACTAACTTGCAGGTAAGTGAATTGTAGTATTGTAACGTTACTTCAGATTGTATAAAACTCTCCTTCTGGGTAAATTACATAGTAGAATAATTATGACATTATATGGTTATTGTAATGCATGTTGTGTTCTGATGAGTCATTAAGTTTTGCCTTTCTGTAATCCTTCACTGAAACATATCACAACATTTGTACATGTAAATTATGCAAGTATAAATTTCTGAAGGGGGCTTTTTAATTCGCAGATATGGAGACGTTTGTAGAAACCAATGAGACCAAATGTTCTGACACATCGATGGGCACTGGGAGAAGTGATTGCTTCTCAACAAGTGGAAGTGCTCTCTGGACGCTATTGTTTATTGTTGTCGTGTCTGTTGTATCTGCTACCGTTTCGAACATTGCTGATAGAAATTGACTCTGAACATATGCATTTGCATATAGCGCTACTGCTATTGTTTTTCTTCACTTGAAGAGAAATAAATTGATGTAATTTATATTTTGATTTTGTGCAATATAAACTCGTGTTCCTATTCAGGATTTCTAATAAAACCTGAGGTCTAATATCTTCATATTCAATTATAAGATGACTTTAAGAATCTTGAAATTAAATGATTGTTGGTTCTGTAATCGAGCTCGGTTGGTGTATAGATCATTTTCTTCTCAAAATCTACTCGTTAATGTAAAACGCCAGATTTTTTTAATACTAGAATCGTTATAATGTTTGATACATCTGCTTAGAAGCTGTCGATGCCATGGTGCCCGGCTTGTACCTTTACTAAATAAAATATAGCATTCCTTTGATTAGAAATATATATACTGGTTTGGGATTCTCAAATTTTAAGTTTCGTTTCTATATATTTCGTTATAAACTTTCGGATTTGTTGCATTGCAGGTCGAAGCCCCCTATGCTTTTCGAAGGTGCCAGGTACATTCATATTTAAATAATTAGTCCAAACGCTGGTATAATTATTTAGATAAACACATATTTTAAATTTGTTTTTTACATATATTTATAAGGTAATATAATTAAGTGTAATTATTTAGATAAACAAATATTTTAAATTTGTTTTTTACATATATTTATAATGCAATAAATAATTACGTAAAATTATTTTAAATAAAGATAAAAATTCCTTAATTTATTATCTCAAATTTAATAATAAATTTTTTATTAAGTTAAATCCTATATTTTTAGATTTTTTAAACTTATTTTCACTTCTTCTTTTAACTTTTTTTTAAATGAGAAATAGTTTATTCAATATTAATTTAAAAAACATTTTTTTTCTTCTCCTTGGAGTAGGGGTATGTTTGGGATTATCAAAAAATTCATCATCTATTCCTATTGGAATACATGCTTATTCCCATGTCATCCAAACATCATTTGGAATAACACTGCATTAATTGCACTGGAATAACATGGAATACCAAATTTTTATCCAAACAGAAATCTGGAGTAACAAGAGGAATAAGCTATTCCTGGAAAATTCGTATTCCTATTCTCGGAATAACTTTTTGACATCCAAACACAGCCTTAGAAATTAAGGATTAGTTCTTAGCAATCTTATTTGAAAATGTAAGTAAACACATTCATGATTAAAGTAATTTTTAAAATTATTATATTTTATGAATGTTCTATTTAATTGCTTGAAAATCCTGATTAAGTTGATTAAATATTTTACATTAAAAATTATGTATTTAAAATTTAGTATAACAGTTGATTTTATAAAATTTATTTGAAAAAGTTATTATACTTAATAATAAATTTCAACATCTTTGCTAAGATTACGGGTTTTACAAAATTCTTATCAATGTTATCATCAAAGATTGGATCAAATAAGGATGTGTATTATGATATGCTTCTCATATATATGCAAGTTTGTGTAATAATTTACTTTAAAATTTATTTCATATAAAACTAGAATTTTAAGTTATAAAAACTTATATAATTAGGCAAATTTTACTGTCACAATTTTGAATTGCAAGTTTTAAGTTTTTAAATTTGATATTATTATCATAGGTGACATGCATTATTTTTTATTAAAATTATTTATAAAAATGATAGTTAAACATCATATCATGTATATATTTTAAATTAAATTAAGTTGGCTACTTGATGCCTTTAAGACTGATTAGGGGTTTCTTACCCATCATTGGCTCATTAAAATTCTATGATTATTTTTATTCTAGAGACAAATATATAAACAAAGAGTTCGTTTATCTCACTTATTTATATGCAATTGGTTAGTGTAAGATGTTTTGAAATCTATTTTTTAAATATGTGAAATTTGAAATGTCGTACTATTTCTCTTCCATTTTCAAACAGCCGCCGTAGCCGGCTGCCCTTGGCTGTTCAGCCGCTAGCTTTCACTGGCGTTGGACAACCCAAAGCGTTCCTTCTCCCCCAGTGTATTTCTTCCTCCCCTACTTCCACGTTCTAATTTTTCTCTCTCCTCTCTCTCTCTAATGTACGCTGCCCTTTTTCTCTTGCATGGAGAGCTCTTCCAGGATTGGGAACCCGCTCACGCTAGTATTCGATATTTTATGAGATCACGTAATAAAAGATCCGTCAAGGTCACGTCATTCTAGTGCTTGATATTAGTAAAAATGCTCTCACTCAAGTATTTGATATTTTATCAAATCATGTAATAAGAGAGCTCTCACTACAAGAAAATATCAAAATAGTGACGAAAATTAGTGATGAAAATTTTTGTCACTAAATTATGACGGTTTAGTAATAAAATAGTGATGAAAATTAAAATTAATGATGGATTAGTCTATCCGTCACTAAATCGTCACTAAATTAGTGACGGACTGTCACATCCATCACTAATTAGTGACGGATGGGGTAATCCGTCACTAATTTAATGTCGAATTGCCATTCCGTCACTAATCTATCACAAATTAGTGATGAAAAAGTAATCCATCACTAAATTAGTGACGGATTTTACTTTCGTCACTAATCCATCACAAATTAGTAACGGATGGGGTAATCCATCACTAAATTAGTGATGGATTAGTGATGGATTTTCCTTCCATCACTAATCCATCACAATTAGTGACGGATGGGCAATCCGTCACTAAATTAGTGACGAATTGCCTCATCCGTCACTAATCCATCACAAATTAGTGACAGAAGAGTAATCCATCACTAAATTAGTGACGAATTAGTAATAGACTATCACATCCATCACTAATTAGCAACGAAAAATCTGCCACTAATCCATCACTAAATTAGTGATGGATTGCCCCATCCGTCACTAAATTAGTGATGAATTACCTCATCCATCACTAATCCATCATAAATTAGTGATGAAAGAGTAATCCATCACTAAATTAGTGACGAATTAGTGATGGACTGTCACATCCATCACTAATTAGTGATAGATGAGGCAATTCGTCACTAATTTAGTGACGAATTGGCATTCCATCACTAATCCATCATAAATTAGTGATGAAAGAGCAATCCATCACTAAATTAGTGACGGATTAGTGACGGATTTTACTTTCGTCACTAATCCATCATAAATTAGTGACAGATGGGGCAATTCATCACTAAATTAATGATCGATTAGTGATGGATTTTGTTCCGTCACTAATCTATCACTAATTAGTGACGAATGGACAATCCATCACTAAATTAGTAACGAATTGCCTCATCCGTCACTAATCCGTCACAAATTAGTGACGGAAGAGTAATCCGTCACTAAATTAGTGACGAATTAGTGACGGATTGCCTATCTAAATTTATGTTCTAATTTTTTTTAAAAAAAATTTGTGACGAAAAAAGTCGCGCATGTGCTAGTTACGTGCACCGCCACCCATGCACGTCCTAGCCACGTGTCTGCCTTCCGACGCATGTCATGCGCATCTGCTACTCGACCTACGCGCGCACCTCCATGGCCCACATGCGTTTATACCAATCAGCCTGTCTCTTCGACTGAACAATCTTGACTGTGTCGGGCGCTCCTTGCGCCGTGTCTGCGCGTGCCCAGCGCCGGTCATTGGCATGTGCCTGTGCGCATCCCTAATTTAATAACGGATTGCCCTTCCGTCATTAAATTTATACTTTAAATTTTTTAAAAAATTATGATAAAAATATTAATTAATCATTAATCTAGTGACAAACTGTCTCATCCTTCACTAAATTTTTATTTTTTTATAATTAAAATATAAAAAATTATGAAAAAAATTAGCGAACGAGTTATAATTCCGCCACGGAAAATCCTATCCCTCACTAACATCCCGTCGCTAACATGCCCCTCTTATGATTATCAGCAACTTTTTTTTTTTTTTCCAATCGGTGCCTGCGCTTCTCTTGATCTGATGGAGCCGGAGAAGGAGGCGGAGAGAAGGGGCTGGAGGAGAGAGAGCAAGAGGGCACCGATCTCGCCATCGATCTTGAGTCGGACCAGAGAGGGCAAGAGGGCATCGATCTCGCCTTCTACGCTTCGGCCTCGTCCGCCTCTCCTCGCCTTTCTTCTTCTCTCGCAAGGATCCGCATCGACCATTCTGCTAGTCGACAGCTGATTGAGGTGAGTTCTTCTACCACAGTGTCTCTCTCTTCCTGCAAACTTGCTCTATTCCAGTGCTAATGTATAAGAGATTTCTTTTGTATTTTTAGTCTTCTCAATTTGTATTTTCAGCTAGGGTATCCCGACTCGTGAACCATTGTTGGAGGGTATAGTTTGAACCTCCTTCACCATGGAACGTCGCCGGAGCTTGAGCTAACGTCGCCGGTGAGGTAGGGAGGCCAAAATATTATCGCGCTCTTTTCCTCTGTTTAATTCTCAAAGCTCTGTTTCTTGACAATCTCTTCAATTCCGGCTAAAAGGGCGAGAGATTTTCTAATTAAAGAGTAGGGGAGGATCACCGGAGCTAGGCGAACCTTCGGGGAAGTTCAGATCATCTTCGGTGACCCCGGCAAGGAGGAGGTAAAATTTTTCCTCCTCTGTTTTTCTTTTTTAACTAAGGAATCAATGGGATTTTTGGGAGGTTTGAGGGCTGCCGTTGTCAGAGAAGATCGCCGGAGGAAGGAGAGTGTTGTCCGGCCATGGGAGGCCACCGTCCATGGTGGTTGTAGCTGATTATATATCAGACATAGATCTATGCTGTATATATCAGATAGATCCCATGCATGCAATAAACCATGAAAGTTGTTGGAGTTCATATCGATATACATATATTGCTGACCTCTTGAAGAAGGCGGTAGTCTTCCTTTCATGCTATTATATGACACATTCAATTCAATCATATATTCGAGATCCCAGAACCAAGTAGGCAAGTCATCTGAAATGTTTTTTTTGAAAGCTGTAGCCGTTCCAGATTTGACTGGGTTCGAAGCCAGGAGGGAAATTTTGGTCCCAAATGACATGAGCGCATACCAATTGATCGGGCATTAAAAGCAGGAATCCAATCTGGACTTAGGTTGACTTCAAATGAGTTGTCAGATAAATCCAAGTTCCATAGTCTCGTAAGGTTGGCAAAGTGAGCTTCAGTCAAATTGCTTATAAAGGAGTTTGAGGAGAGATCCAAATACTCTAGTGCTGATAACTGACCCAGACTTTTTGGGATGATCCCACTCAAGTTATTTTTACTCACATCCAAAAGTTTTTTGCCATCCACTCTATGCTCAATGCAACTGGACCAACTTTCTATAATATCAGAAATCTCTCCGCTAATGCTATTGTTATCTATAGAAATCTCTTCACTGAGAGACCTTCTTCCAAGTAGATATGCAATAGTAGATAAAGCTTAAACCATTCTCTTAATCTTGGGGCTGTGAGTTGAATGCACTAATGTCTATGTCTTGCTGCTGTCAGGTGTTAGAAAGTTTGCTACCTATTTAAAAGACTGCAAGCTCACTTGATATTGAGAATGATATAAATGGAAGATATATTAACATGCAGTCTTTGGGCATATTTTAAGAACAAGTTGGTCTAAGCTTTCTGCTTTCATACTTCAGACTTGGTTTTGTAAAATTTTAGAAAAATGGATCTTATTATTATTAGAAAATGTTAATAGTTAAAAAGGAGGTTTATAAGAGAGAAGCTTTCCAGTTAGCATTGACTTCGTTTCTGCCAGTTGGTTAAAGACTCGATTTAACTAACATTTATGCATGTGTTTAGCAAGTTTAGAAGCATGGTGCTTGAGAGAGGATGCTAGAGCCAACTTATTGGTCACTAAGATGGTGTGTAACCTGTGTTCCGTTCTCAAACATTGATAGGACTTACTGTTTTAACCATGATTGATAAAATTGTTTTGCAAAACTTTGATGCGACTTCCGATCGTTTATTTGAACAAGGTTCTTGTTTGATTAACATGCTCATATTTGATTACAGACTTGGCATGTGCTATCTGCTTCACTACTCTAAATTAAGTAAAGGAAACTTCTTGTTTCATCTCAAGCATTTAACATGGAACAGAGTACATAGCATGTCCTTACTTTGAAAATTGATGCATCATCTGGAAATGCTGCCACACCATGTCGCATTTGATAAGAAAAGAATAATTTGAAATGCTTATAAGGATCTTGGCCAAATAGAATAAGATCTCAAGCAAAGAATAAATTCTACTATTGATCTGCCTGCAGCTTGGTTGTGGCAGTAAAGCTTCGCAGTAATATGGAGATAATTAGTGCCTGTGGAAATTTTTTTTTATATTTAACTAGTGGAGAGATAATTAGTGCTTGTGGAAATTGTTTTTTATATTTAACTAGTGGACAATTCTGAAGAAAAATTACTAGCGAAGATAGATTACAAATGAGCATCAGGAAATCATGTACTATTAGGTCTAATAAAATTTTGACTAACATCAGTACAATATATTACTGAACATAACCTCTTAAGAATTTAGAAATCCAGCTCTCTAGTAAGAGTTTGAAAGCTATGGAATGTCAGCATCATACCAAAATAAGTCGTGCACAGTGTGAAGATGAAGAGCACCAACCAGTACTTCAGGAAAACTGAAACACTCTGTGCAACAATGCCTGCCATTCCATTTCCAATTCCCACTACTACGAGTGTTGCAACGATGAAGTATGAAATTTCTCCAACAACCCATGACACTGGATAGAATATTGGTAGGTACATCTTTGATCATCTCTCTTGGAAATAGACCAGCCTATCCGTGCCAATCTGGGGAATAACATTGTTTGTAAATATCACCCCAATGAGTATGATTTGCATGTATATGTACAATGACCGTGAGCTCACACCATATAAATCTTTGTACTCAATCTGAAAATAAAGAGAACCCATCAGAAACCCGATCATCATGCATCCAACAAGTCTACTATATGTCTACTGTACGTTCCTCCACAAGAATCTCTGCACCCTTAGCAGTACCAGTCCTACTTGCCTTGCATATGATGTTGGATACAGAGACCGAGTTATTTCCATTTCTTGTGCCTGCCTGACTTTATATAGCCCACAATCTTCTTGTTAGTGTTGTTGCAAGATGGTGGATAATATCTCTGAAGCTTCACAAAGACGATACTTTGTTCCTCTTATTGTGTTGGATAATGTATAGTTTTAGCTAAAGACTTGTTGCTGGGCATGAGACCGTAAAGTTCCATGCAGCATTAGCAATTGTTTTATTTGTGAATGCACTTGCTAAGAATTTTATAGCTATTAACAATTTTAGACCTCAATCTACTCTTTTCCTTCATATATTGCTCTCATCTTTAACCTAAGTTTAGAATAATTTATTCAAGCCTTCACAATTGTGCATTTTCTTCTATTTTTTATTAATGAAGATAGCATTACTTCTAAACTGGATTGAATACTAGTTTTCTTAGAGAGTACTATTGTTTCACATGACATTATCCTTTATAGGTATATTCTTGGTGTTGAGTTGCTAATATTGTTCACTAATATATATTAGTAGGAACAACTCAAATGTTTGGTAGGAATATGTATTACGTTATTATTGCATCCTCTCCTCAAATATGGCAATGGGTTTGCTTAAATGTGAAGAGTCAATTTAGGTTTGTGACATGCTCTTTCAGTTTGAAGATGTTTAGCCTGGAGCTTTCTGAATTTCTTACATTACAATGCCAAAGTCTATGTCAGCCCAATGACTTGTCAGCCACATATATATGGACTGCTATTTGGTGCCATGAGTGCATGGCATTTGTCACACAAGTGCTAGTGGGTGGTGAATAATTTGTCCTTGCGAAGGCCTTCATGATGCTTATGGAGATGCACTTGATCTAAGATTTATGCCTACATTGTTCTGCATTTATTATGGTTCTCTGGCCTATCATTAACTTGTGATGCCATTGTTATTGCTTCCTGCCATGTAACTAGATTCTGCAAATTCCATGTCAATCATACCTGCAATCTAGTTTCAAATGGAAGATATGGGCATTTTCTTGATGTCATGGATTGAAGATGATGTTTTAGTGCGTACTCACTGTAGGAGATTGTAATACACCAAGTTATAATGCAGTTTGACCCTCCTCCATTTATTATTGGTTTTCTGGCCTCAGGTTGCCAGAGCTCTTGCTTTCTGCCATCTAGCCAGATTATAGAGAAGAGAATTCCATGTCAATTCACCTTATATTCCAATGTGTTCTCAATCAGCAAGTGGAAGGAATATGTGGTCGGGTGACATTGAGTTGATGAGTGCTTACTGTTGTGGTTTCTATGCAGGTGATGGCATATGTGACACTGGCTGCAGTGGCAGCAGCTGCGCAATCAGCAGTGCTCGGGGAGTTCGGGCAGTCGGAGCTGCAATGGATGAAGATATGCAATCTCTATGGGAAGTTCTGTTCCCAAGTTGGGGAGGGAATGACGAGTTCATTTGTGGTTAGCCTTGGCATGGTCGGCCTCTCCGGTCTCTCTGCCTTTAACCTCTTTCGCTTGTATGGAAGCAGCAAGGGAAATAGTAATAGAAGCTGATAGATTCAATTGCAGCCTTTATTTTGATGTGGTTAGCCTTTAGTGTGGGCTTTGTAAATGTTTATCATATGCATGTAATAAATGCAAGACATGTACTCTATATGCTACTTCTGTGACTAAAATTCCAGCAAAGAACTCACCTAGCTTGTTTGAATCTCCACCTTTTCATGTGGCATGTATTTTTTATTCTTAAATTTGAATTTTCATCTATAAATCTCATTAGAATGCATTAAATATATATAATTTAAAAATAATTTTAAATTTATAAGAATAAAAATTTGATAAAATTTTATTAGGTTAACGATGGATTAATGATTGATTTCTGATAGAAATAATAGTGACGGATTAGTGACAAAAATATTAGTGATTGATTAGTGATGGAACAATAACAAATAATTGATGGATTCTTTCATCACTAATTCATCACTATTAGTGACGGACTAGTGACGAAAGTTTTAGTGACTAAATTTTCGTCACTAATTCATCATTAAATTATGATGGAATAGTGATGGAAATATTTGTGATGGAATAGTGACGGAATAATGCGTGATGTATAGTTCGTCACTAATCTGTCACAATTTATTGACGAAAAATATGTTTCATTACACATTTTTGACTGAATATTCTATCACAAATCCGTCACTATTATTTTGTGACGGTCCTCTTTCCGTCACAAATCCATCACTATTATTTTGTGACGGACCTCTTTCCGTCACTAAATTTTAATGACGGCAAAAATGGTGACGATAAGATTTTCATCACTAATCCATCACTAAACCCAATTTATGACAGAATAGTGATGGAAGTTTTTGTTACTATTATACTATTTTCATGTAGTGTCTCTTTTCTCGCAAGTTAAAGATAAATTAACGTGACCATGCAGGAGATGTCGCCCTTACCATCCTTTAGAAAAAAAAAGACTTTAGATTGATGAAAATAATGACACAAGAAATTAAAGAACAATCAACGGACGCTAAATGCTTATAAGATATAAGCAAAGAAGATAAATAATGATAACATTACAGTAAAATACCATCGATGACTACAAAGGAGGCCTCGAGTAGCAGTAAAAGTAATAACAAAAACAGATCTTGTAGTTATAGGAACCTTGATGTAGGAAGAAGGCAGCATGCACAGTTCTTGAAAACCTTATGAGGGATGGGCAACTATGATCTATTCTTTTTGTTGGAGAAGAATATCTCTAATAGTGATGCCAACAAACAACAAAATCGCCTGCTAATATCCTACGATACCATGGATTTGAAGAGATCATATTTCGAAGTTGATGAATGATAATATGAGAAAAGAATTTTGGGAAACGAAAGCACTAAATATTAGCGGTTTAGACCAATCTAGAAGGGAGTATTTTCTGACTCTCAAGTATCTCGATGTTAGATGAGTACCCTATAAAGCTAATTATTGGCATACACATTATATTTCGTTCCAAAACTTTCATTGCATAATCATGATCATATTAATAAAATTGGGCTTTTTTCATACATGTTGATGTGTCATGTATCATGCTAGGATTGATGGATAGTGATATGTATTTTTAAAAGTTGCAAAATTTAAAACATATGTCATAACAGATTAACTCCTAAAATGCCTCTAATCAATTGATCAATCACGAGAACAATAATCGATCCGATTAGATTGAAGCATGGATCGCTTTGATATGAGTCTCTTGTATGAGGTATGAGATACCAAGACGAGAATGCCAGTAGATGTTTGACATCGGTACTAAGCGTGATCATACGAGAAGTCAATAGGATGACTACTCACTCGTCAATGACTTCTCGTTAATTAGTAGTGTAAGTAATTCTTGACCTATGGTACTTTGGTTGCTCACACTGGGGTTATTGTAGTTTGACTACATATTGCCTTGATTCTCTTAGGCATCAAGGACTTTGTTATGTATGTTAGCTGCAGTGGTCTTACTATAGGAGTAAGAAGTATTTTTGAGTAATCTATCAGCCATAATAGATAAGGAGTAATTCTATGCTATTTAAGAGACTGAGTTTATGAGTCTATGGCTACAGTAGGTGATAATGGAAAGGAGTTTCCATTAGAATCACAAGTTGAACTTGAGTCGAATAAATAATGCATATGACAGGTGTTTAGGGTTTGATGAGTTATCCTTAACCTAGCATCCTATCGGGACTCTTGATAGAAGGACTATACTACATGGTAATTATTTCTGAGTTCTTTTTTAATCTGCTAGCTTGCCACTACATACTGCTATATGTCACTAATGGATTGTGAAAAGTTCACTAGAATCAATTAGGATCGTCGATTCCAAGTTTGAGTAAAGTTGAAATTATTTCGACACACTAAAAAGAGTTTCGATGTGACCATAATGTTGATTAGGGATTATTCTCATTACCAAATAGGTTGTAACCTATGAGGTCACATGCAATAGGGGCTGAACTTCTCACTTTGATCCTTACATTAATTCAATTAATGTTTTTGGTTCAAGTTCCCTGAAGATGGGTTGCTAATTGTTAGCGAATAGGCCTGACAGTATCATTGTTGATCCAATTCAACGAGATCGAATTATTTGCTGTCTTCTTTGAATGTTAAATTAGATTTGACCAAATTTATTTAGAGTTGATTCGAGTTGTTCAAGACTCAACTGGAACTTAAGTATGAGTCTCATAAGACGAAATTCAGCTTGGACTCAAATCCAATTCAAATTGGATTCGAATTTGACCTTGAATGAAGAGTACTAGTGGATTGAGACTCTTGGTCTCCCTAAGATGGTTCACATTAATGTATATTCAATTCTGATGACCTTTAGTCTTCCTTAGCTGGTTCAATGTAAAACTTTTGGTCTTCCTAAAATGGTTAATATACATTAAATTTAAGTTCTCATTTAATGTAAAGAGAGATGATAGAAATCTTATCAATTTATTAAGAGTAGGGATAAGTAAAGGGTTTTAGCTTTTCAAATTCTAAGATAATAAATGTCATAATGAAAGATGGTCTTTGAATTACTTTTCATTAATAGCCATTATGATGAAAGACTTTTTGGACTACCAGAATCAATTATAGCATTAATTACTTCCATGATGAAAAAAGACTTTTGGATCACTCTTGGAAGCCTATACAAAAGGGTTCCTAGCCTAGCAATGTTTGATATGGGGGATAAGGGAGGATATCCCCCGGATATTTCCCTTTATCTCCAAAAGCTATAACTAGGGAGGATAATTCTAAAAAAGTTTAACCATCCCTGAACTTATTCCCTAGAGACCCCAGGAATAACTAGAGTTATCCCTTGATGGCAAAGTTGTTATCTAAAAAAGATGATTATTCCTTGAGCTATTCCTTGGATAAATGCTATCCTGTACACTACTTATCTAGAGATAGCTTTTTATGAATCAAACACTACCTAAGAAGCCTATGAATAAATTTATCTTGTATGGCATAAGGCTTTGCATAAATTAGAAGATTCTTTAGGCTTAGAGAAGTCTCCATTTCTTCTATTCTTCCACCCTATAATAAATCTAGTTAAGTAGAAATAAGAAACATGTTGTCCAGATATAGCAATCCAAGAGGGGGGATGAATTGGGTTTTTCAAAATTTAATTAACTAGCTAGCAAGTATGTGCACTTAAATTTTCTTTCACAAATGAATAATGTGTAGTGAAGTGAACTAATATGCAAGCAATCAAATAAAATATCACACACAAATACAACAAGATTTATAGTAGTTCGGTGCCAATCCTGCATCTACATCCACTCCGCAAGAATGCCTTGAGAATTCCACAATCCCCACTAGCCTATTTTGCTAGCAAACTTATTTATGGGCATAAGCAAGCCTTATACACTAGCCCTCCAAGCTAGTCTTCTTGTTTACGGGTATAAGGAGACCTTACACACTAGCTCTTCAAGCTAATTTTCTTGTTTATGGGTACAAGGGGATCTTTCACAATACTTATTTTCGAACACAAGCGAGTCTTACAAGATTAAGCACAATAGTATCAAGTTTATATAATAAGCTTCTAGAAATGAGCAGATATGCAAGAATAAACTTAGCAAATATTGAAGAACACTTCTTAAGATGACTTCTTTCTTTAAGCATGTCGGAGCAATAATGAAGTCTTTGATTGAAGTTTGAATGCTCTTCAAAGAGGGTTGTTGGTGTTGGGAACGCAGAATACCCCCAAGATCACGGCTATAGCGTATATGAGTAATACAAAAAACTTTTACTGTTCTAATCTATGAGTACAAGATCATACCTTCAGATTTGAACTTTGGAACACTTTGATTCGATTGCTCGACCTCAACCTTTTAGCCTTCCGCCGTATTCCCGAAAATACCTTCTTTCTCTCACAAGATGGTGGGATCTCTTGACCGTCCTAGGGTTTCTTATTTTTCTTTCTCCAAAAATGTTCTCCCTAGCAACCAACTGAGAGGGTATTTATAGGGCTACAACAGGGACCAATAGGCAAATATGAAAAGGACTTCTCACGTAATTAAATCTCCTAATCCTACTCCGGGTTAGGATTCAATTATGTAAATTACAATTTATTCCACTAAAGAATTATAATTGTACTCCTAATCATATTCAAATTTATATTTTTGAGCCTTTAATATTAAATACTTATTATCTCCCCACGTTAAGATTACAGATATCCACCAATTAAATTTAATTACTGACAATATAATTTAATTGGCTTTTATTATCCTTGAGACCTATCCACTTAACTTATTTGATGTATCGGATTCAAAATCCACTTGCAAGATTTGATACAATCAAAACTTATAAGCTTCCTCAAGGGGATATCATCAATCCAATTTATCAGAACATGGTTTCCTTCAACTATTAATATTCACCATATATATAATGTTATTGCCCAACCCACTGAGTTTATTGACTCATATAGAATCTCACTCTATGTGTAATCAAAGCAATAATCACTACATACACGTGTCTAGAAATAGAATTCGGATTAAGAGCATAAGTAATCATAATATTCATGAGTTTTAAATTATTTTATAAAGTCAGTATAAAATAATTAACTCAACTGGGTCCTGTTCAATACACACAAAGTGTACTAGCACAAATAGTTAGAATAAACCATTCCCCGTAGTCAAGACAGACCTACTAAAAATTTGTGCTATAGTTCTACTGATGGTGTGTCCAATTCTATCTAAAACTATGAACAATAAACTTGTATTCCAAAAGAACCGATGATCTAGTCTTCTGTGTGTAAGCCATACTCTACACACTAGATCAAACACTCTTTGTAAATACTAGACACATGCACATATATAGTAAATGGCATACATTGCTCAAAATGAATTCTCATTAAAATATAAAGACATAATATAAAGCATATCTTTTAGTCTATATCTCTATCAATCTCCACTTAGACTCAAAGCAATGCTTGTACACATCTAACTCCCATGCCCTCTACATGTCTATCAAAAACTTTCGAAGTTAAACTCTTTGTAAAAGGGTCTGCCAGGTTATCCTCAGATGTAACCTTGGTCACCAGCATGTCACCTCTTTGCACGATGTCACGTATCAGGTGATACTTACGCTCAATGTGTTTAGATTTCTTATGGGTCCTGGGTTCCTTCGAATTAGCAACTGCCCCACTATTATCACAATAAAGTGTAATAGGTAATTGCATTGAAGGTATCACACTAAGATCCAAAAGAAAGTTTCTAAGCCAAACAGCCTCTTTTGCAGCGTCAGATGCAGCCACATACTCAGCTTCCATGGTAGAGTCAGCAACACAAGTTTGCTTCACACTTCTCCAACTAATAGCTCCACCATCCAAAGTGAACACATATCCCGAGGTTGATTTCCTAGATTCATTATCTGATTGGAAGTCCGAATCTGTATATCCTATAGGCATAAGACTATCTGCTTGGTAAACTAACATATAATCTTTAGTCCTTTTCAGGTACTTAATTATATGTTTTACTGCAGTCCAATGTTCTCGCCCAGGGTTAGACTGAAATCTGCTAACCATGCCTACGGCAAAACAGATATCAGGTCTAGTACATAGCATAGCATACATTAGGCTTCCTACTGCAGAAGCATAAGGAACTGCCTTCATACTTTCTATCTCTTCAGGTGTCTTAGGACACTGATCCTTAGATAGAGAAATTCCATGCCTGAAAGGAAGAAATCCTTTCTTGGAATTATGCATACCAAAACGGGTGAGAATTTTATCGATATAAGTGGCTTGAGATAAGCATATCATCCTTTGCTTGCGATCTCGCAAAAGCTTGATCCCTAGGATGTGACTTGCTTCTCCCAAGTCCTTCATATCAAATTGTCCAGATAACCATACCTTGACCGAAGATAACACTCCCATATCGTTTCCAATAAGTAAGATGTCATCCACATATAGCACCAGAAACACCAAAGTTTTTCATCACGCTTCTTGTACACACATGACTCGTCAGGACTTTGATCAAAACCATAAGATTTAATAGCTTGATCAAAACGAGTATTCCAAGATCTAGATGCCTGCTTAAGTCCATAAATGGACCTCTTAAGCTTGCACACCAAGTGCTCCTGGCCTTTTACTATAAAACCGTCTGGTTGCATCATGTAAATGCACTCGTCAAGATTTCCATTAAGGAAAGCTGTCTTGACATCCATTTGCCAAACTTCGTAATCGAAATGAGCTGCAATGGATAAGAGAATCCGGATAGACTTAAGCATAGCTACTGGTGAAAAGGTTTCCTCATAGTCGATCCCTTCTTTCTGAGTAAAACCTTTTGCAACTAGCCTAGCCTTGAAGGTTTCCACCTTCCCGTCTGCTCCTCTCTTCTTCTTATAGATAGATCCACTTGCATCCGATGGGTTTTACTCCTTCGGGTGGTTCTACAAGATCCCAGACCTGATTAAAGTGCATAGACTCTATCTCTGATTTCATAGCATTTTGCCAAAGAGTTGCATCTTTATCCTGTAATGCTTCATTGTAGCTACTGGGTTCAGTATCCAGTTCATCAGAGATTCTGTCATATGACTCTCCAAGGAACATATACCGTTCAGGTGGATTTACAACCCTCCCACTACGACGAGGCACAACCTGATTGTATGTGCTTGTAGTAATACGATCTGACTCTGATCCTTGTGCTCCATCAACCTGCACTGGTTCTGAAACTGGTGCATTAATGGTATCCTTTTGTACAGTTCAGGGTCAGTTCGTGTTACTATACTTCTCCCACTACGAATAGTTAATGGAAAGTTTGGGAACCCACTTTCTTGTGGTGTTTCTGCTTGTACTATTGGTATTAAAGGAGCCAGTCTAGTTTTATCGCCTCTCAACTCTTCTAGAGCAATTTTACTTCTGGGTTTGTGGTCTATAATATAGTCCTCCTCTAAGAATCGGGCATTGGTGCTAACAATGACCTTCTGATCCTTAGGACAATAAAATAAACCACCTTTTGTTCCTTTAGGATATCCAACAAAGAAGCATACATCTGTCCTTGATTCCAACTTATCTGGTTTGCCTTTTAGTACATGTGCTGGACAACCCCAAACCCGAACATGTCTTAGACTAGGCTTGCGCCCAGTCCACAGTTCTGTGGGTGTCTTAGGTACTGACTTAGATGGTACCAAGTTAAGAATATATGCAGCTATCTCTAATGCATATCCCCAAAACGAAATAGGTAAGTCTGAATAACTCATCATAGATCTAACCATATCCATAAGAGTCCTATTCCTTCTTTCAGCTACACCATTCTGCTGTGGCGTGCCAGGTGCAGATAACTGGGATTCAATCCCAGCATCTAATAAGTAATCTGTGAACTCCCCTAAGAGGTACTCGCCACCACGATCGGATCGTAGTGTCTTGATATTTTTACCATGACGGTTCTCCGTTTCTGCCTTAAAAATTTTAAATTTTTCAAAGCATTCAGACTTACGGCGCATCAGATAAATATACCCATATCTTGAGTAATCATCAATAAAAGTGACAAAGTACTCAAAACCACCTCTAGCTTGGATGTTCATTGGGCCACACAAATCAGAGTGAACCAATTCTAATATCTCCTTAGCTCTATTGCCTTTGGCCGAGAATGGCCGCTTGGTCATTTTTCCTTCTAAGCAAGATTCACAGACCGGTAGTGCCTCTACTTCCAATGAACCTAATGGTCCATCTTGAACCAGTCTAGAAATCCGTCTTAGATTTATATGACCTAGGCGCAAGTGCCAAAGATAAGTTTGATTCATTTCAGAAGGATGTTTTCTCTTACATGGTCTATTATAGTTATTCACTTCATTTAGTTGCACAGTAGGAGAAACATGATTAATAATATAAAGACCATCCACCAATGTACCAGAACAGATAAAATGTTTATTTTTCTTAATAACAACGGAGTCATTAAAATAAACTGAATATCCATCATCAACCAACTTAGAAACTGAAATTAAATTCCTTCTAATTGAAGGTACAAAAAAACAGTCCTTTAATATTAAAATTCTATTTCTACTAAAAGAAAAGCTAAAATCTCCCACTGCAACTACTGACACTCTCGTGCCATCTCCCAGAAATATGTAAATCTCCCCATCACTTAGCTGCGGGTCTGCTGGAACCCCTGCAAAGAATTGCAAACATGATTAGTGGCTCCCGTATCTACACACCAGCCACTGGTAGATAACACCACTAAACAAGTTTCAACTACAAGTGAATGAGATATACCTCTAGCCTGTTTCCTGGCAAGCCAAACTGGACATTGCTGCTTCCAGTGACCTGGCTGCTTGCAGACGAAGCACTTTCCCTTCTTTTTTATTTCCCAATTGGGCTGTGGGGCCTGATGCTATTTCTTTTTCTGAACCTTTTCTTCTTCTTAGCATGAGACTTCGAAGAAGAACCTTTTTCAGTAACCATAGCAACTGCAGCTTCTTAATGAAACTCTCTGCTACCTGAAGTTCTTTAAGTAGCTCTGCCAGTAAAAAATCATTTTGTTCATAGTATAATTTAGGCAGAACTGCTTAAAAGAAGCAGGTAGGGACTGGAGAATGATATCAACCTAGGGTTTCCCCATCCATCTCCGCTCCAAGGATCTCCAGTTTATTCAGAAGACTAATCATCTTTAGAACATGATCCCTGACAGAAGTTCCTTCAGCCATATTAGTGTTCATCAGTTCTTTCATCGCAGTCTGCCTAGCCACGACTCTAATCCCCAAACATTTCTTTGAGGTTCAACATCATGTCATAGGCAGAGGATATAGATTGATGCTGATGTTGCAGAACATTTGACATAGATGCCAACATGTAACACCGCGCCATCTCATCAGCCTTAATCCACTTCCGGTAAGCTTGGGACTCCTCATCTGAAGCCCCTTCACCGGGCTCTGCGGGACAGACCTGAGTGAGCACATACTTGTACCCTTCTGCAGTTAGCACTATATCCAGGTTTCTTTTCCAATCAATGTAATTAGGACCAGTCAATTTGTTTTCTTTGAGTATCACAGCAAGTGGATTGAAAGAAGACATTTTAATCCTGAGAATCATTCATACATCAAATAAGATATAATGAGCAATAAACTTTAAATTCAAATTATAAGTAGGGCCCCTCAACCACTATAAAATAAAAAAATTTGCCAGCAGCCTAGTACATTTTGAATAGTATGCCTCGATGGGAGGACGTCTACTACTCATCATTTATCTAGACAGATAAAACCTATTAATTTTACTATCTAGGTAAAAGGTAACATACCAAGTAAAATTAATTAGCTGGCTAATTTGGTCATATAAATATTTGTAGTGACTCCGATGGGGAGGATACTAATATTTATACCTAAGTGTATACCATCACTCAATCCTAGATCCATTGTCCCATGGTGGATCCCTCAGATGGAGAGGTAATCCAACATTAACAATTACTAGGGATTATTCTTGGTGAGCTGGCAATCAATTTCATCCTATGGGGAGAAAAGCACTAATGCCAACACGTGAAATTAACTACCTCACCAATAAACAAGTGATGGGACCATGGGATTTAAATGTGATTAATTTTCTCTCCCACTTAGTTATTTAAACAATATTTTGAGGGTTATAAAACTTGTGTTTGATTATCTTATAAATTCAAAATCCCATAGTAGTGATCGATATATATATGCAACAAATAAAACTCTTAATTCCCTTAAATTTAAAAAATTTAAATTAAAATTGGAAATAAATTTTACTCTCTAATTGCCCATGTTCACACTAGTCTTAAAATTTCGAATATATATCAAAACACAAACAGCAAGTGATTATCCAATTAACCATGTTCTCCTAGTTATAGACATAAGAACAAAAGGATAAACAATCAAGTATGCAACAAAACCAATATAAACAAGATAAATAAAATCCATGTTATTATGGTCAAAATTCTCCACGCAGATGAAGATCCCCATTGCATCATGATTGCTACTTTACTCAACGATTTGCCGCTTCGCATACGGGGTCTGAGGGCTGGCCCCCAGCGGGGATCGACCTGCCCGGTCAGGTCGCAGGGGTCGGATTTTCCTTCGATCTCTAAACGAAATCAGCTCCTTCCGATCCCTTCGCGCTTTGGATTTTCCTTTAGAATCCTGATCTGCAATGGATTCTCCTTAGAATCCTATCTGCTTTTTGCAGAGGTCTTCTTCCTCCATTAGAGCTGCACAAGATTACATAAATCCTATGCCCCCATGTAGGAGTTCATATGCTATGTATTTACAATCACAAAGCTCTCAAAAAATCGGAGCATACATGCTATGAAATATTACAATGATCCTACACCTCCTTAAACCGGAGTATACAAAACAGATCTAAGTAATATTAAATCAAAACACATACATTCATGTGACCATAATAACAGGATAGAAACCTACAAAATAACGTTAGTAGCAAGCACGATCTATCCTACGCATGCATATACTGATTAATAGAGAACATGGCCGTATTATTCATATACAGTATCAGCCGTGGCTCTGATACCACTGTTGGGGAACGCGGAATACCCCCAAGATCACGGCTATAGTGTATATGAGTAATACAAAAAACTTTTACCGTTCTAATCTATGAGTATAAGATCATACCTTCAGATTTAAACTTTGAAACACTTTGATTCGATTGCTCGACCTCAACCTTTTAGCCTTCCGCCGTATTCCGAAAATACCTTCTTTCTCTCACAAGATGGTGGGATCTCTTGGCCATCCTAGGGTTTCTTGTTTTTCTTTCTCTAAAAATGTTCTCCCTAGCAACCAACTGAGAGGGTATTTATAGGGCTACAACAGGGACCAATAGGCAAATATGAAAAGGACTTCCCACGTAATTAAATTTCCCAATCCTACCCCGGGTTAGGATTCAATTATGTAAATTACAATTCATTCCACTAAAGAATTATAATTATACTCCTAATCATATTTGAATTTATATTTTCGAGCCTTTAATATTAAATACTTATTATCTCCCCACGTTAAGATTACAGATATCCACTAATTAAATTTAATTACTGACAATATAATTTAATTGGCTTTTATTATCCTTGAGACCTATCCACTTAACTTATTTGATGTATCGGATTCAAAATCCACTTGCAAGATTTGATACAATCAAAACTTATAAGCTTCCTCAAGGGGATATCATCAATCTAATTTATCAGGACGTGGTTTCCTTCAACTATTAATATTCACCATATATATAATGTTATTGCCCAACCCACTGAGTTTATTGACTCATATAAAATCTCACTCTATGTGTAATCAAAGCAATAATCACTACATACATGTGTCTAGAAATAGAATTCGGATTAAGAGCATAAGTAATCATAATATTCATGAGTTTTAAATTATTTTATAAAGTCAGTATAAAATAATTAACTCAACTGGGTCCTGTTCAATACACACAAAGTGTACTAGCATAAATAGTTAGAATAAACCATTCCCCGTAGTCAAGACAGACCTACTAAAAATTTGTGCTACAGTTCTAGTGATGGTGTGTCCAATTCCATCTAAAACTGTGAACAATAAACTTGTATTCCAAAAGAACCGATGATCTAGTCTTCTGTGTGTAAGCCGTACTCTACATACTAGATCAAACACTCTTTGTAAATACTAGACATATGCACATATATAGTAAATGGCATACATTGCTCAAAATGAATTCTTATTAAAATATAAAGACATAACATAAAGCATATCTTTTAGTCTATATCTCTATCAGTTGGAGCATTAATCACCACCGCAAGAATAAAAAATAAATGAGCTCAAGTGGCTTTGAAACAATGAATACAACTCTCCAATAAACCAAGAATAAATCTCTCTTTTAAATGATATTTTTCTCTCTTTTTCTACATAATTTTTTATAGATTTTTCTCTCTATTTTTTACTCCTTTTCTCTTTCTTTTTCTACTCTTTTTTAATCACTATTCAACAGCCCAATATAATCAAAATGAAAAATATAGCCGTTACATTACCGTTGTGAGATAGAGAAAAGAGAGAGAGAGCACACTCATGAAATTTGGAAATGGTAACAACCATGAAAAAAGCGTCCAAGTTCCAACAAGATAGCATTCCAAAATCCTCAAACCGGCAAGCCAGGGAAAAAGTTGGCATTCCAACTTTTGATTCCAAGAGCCACCGGCCGAATGACAAAATAAATAAGAATGCCAAAATCAGAAGCACAGGGAGCCGGCAGAACAACATTGAGAATTAGCATGCCAACTCCAAAAACCAGCATGCCAAAATCTAATGCACAGGGACCCGGCAGAACACCTTTGAAAACTAGCATGCCAACTTCAAAAACTAGCATGCCAAAATCTAATGTACAGGGAGCTGGCAGAACACCTTTGAAAACTAGCATTCCAACTCCAAAGCCTAGCATGCCAAAATATGATGCACAGGGAGCCGGCAGAATGTAACAAAGATTGACAAGTTAATTTGGAAAATCAGCAAGTCAACAGGCATCCAATCCGAAGGCAACAAAATCTGGTGTTCCAAATTAAAGATTGACAACCCAAGATTCAAGCAATATGCATCCAACTGAAGGCAAACCAAAGATAGATAGTTCAAGAACAAAATCCGTTATTGATTCCAAATGACATAGAGTTGTAAATAAGAACTTATAAGATAATTGAATCCAGTTCAAGACAATGCAAACATAATTAAACTTGAAAGTCATTTTTGTCAAATGAATCGTTCAAACATAAAACATTTATAAAAAATCATCCAATGATTGCAAAACTTAAGTTCATTAAAGAATAATATAATTACTACAAGCATATTTATACAATACATGTAATACCTTTCATTTTAATCACAATATACCTTGGGTTGAAGCAACACCATCTTCTTGATGATTCATCTAAAATTTATTTAACTCAACCACAAGATCATTAGTATCATACTTAATTGTTTTGTAGTCATCAAAATATATAAAGCCAACAATCTTCTCCTTTTTGATGATGATAAAATCATTAAGTATACAACTAAAGATAAGAAATTTCAATCATAACACTTCATACTTTGAAAGTATAAGACAATGCGTGCCGAAATCTAGTGTATCATATCGAAACTCTAAATTTCAAGAACACATAAAATATGATATTCAAAGAATACATTGCATAACTCCCTTCGATTTTGAATATATGCATTGTTTTGAAATACCATGATGTATGCATTTTTCTCATGATATGCTATTCTCTTCCTATTAAAATACCATAATGCATCCTATTCTCTCTTATGAATGCTATTCTCTCTCATGAATGAAATGTATGCTATTTTCTCCTCCATGATTAAAATGTATGCAATTCTCTCCCTCTTTTTATCATCAATCAAAAGAGATGAAAGAATGTGCATAAATTTTTTGTTTGTCTTTTCTTCAATACTAACAAGGAGTAGCATAACTAAAATTAATCATTCAATAACAATCATCATTTATAACTCAATTGATACCAATTAAAAAAAAATTAAATTTAGGATCAAAATATTACTTTTTCATATCAGAGCAGGGTAGCATGTTTTATAGTTTGATACCAATAAAAAAATATATTCAGATCATTGCATCATATAAGAGTTGATACTATATTCATACAATAAAGCACTTATCACAATAAGACATTTAATGCTCAATACATCACAATATTTAATGCATCAAAGTATCCAATTATTCAAATAAGTTTCTTCTCCCCCTTATTAATTAAAAAAAAAAACATGTTAAGATACAATGTCAATAGATACCACAAAAAAATATTTGATTTCATATATGCTTACATTCTTCTTTCCCTAAATATTTTAAATTTATTCTATATGCAATAAGAATTTCATATAATCCAAGCATTTTATAAATGTATCATGCTAATCTCAATACATAGACATATTATAGCAATTACCATATATCAAATGCACATTTCATAAGATATTTGTATCACCTCCATCGAATCCTTTTCATTTCATACATAAACAATTAATTATAAGATATGATCAAGAAATGATACCAATTAAAAATATGCATTTAATGATCCAAGACTCATAATAGAATCATATTAAGCAAGGAGTATACAAATCAAACTGATACCAATAGTTGCTGATACCAATTGTTGCACGTTCATGCTTCTATAAAATTTTAAATTAACAATTTCATCAATACCATTAGCATTTAATCTGCACAATGAGCTCATAGGGTTACCGATATATTTGAATTTCTTCATGCCAATTTCTTCAAGATTTTCTTAATGTACTAGGATTGGCTTATGAAGATTCTCTTCTTTGATTGCTTGATTTGAAGTCCAAGAAAGTAATTTATGTTCAGTCATCATTCTCATCTCGAACTCTCCTGTATAAACTTAACAAAGTCTTGGCATAAGGTATCATTAGTAGTACCGAATACAATGTCATCTATAAAAATTTGCACTATTAAAATATCAATATTTTTACTTTTAATAAATAATGATGCATCAATATTTTTACTAATAAATTTATCTCTAATCAAGAACTTAATAAGCCTATCATACCACGTTGAGGGTACATGTCTCAAATCATATAAAACTTTGTTCAATTGAATACACGGTTTGGAGCCACAAGATTTTCGAAATCGGGGTAGTTGATCAACAAAAACTTGTTCAGCAATATATTCATTAAGGAAAGTGCTTTCAATAACCATTCAATATAAAAATCATAAAGCATGCAAATGCAAAGGATGATCTAATAGTTTCTAATCTAGCAATCAGGAACATAAGATTCATCAAAATCAATATCTTTCTAATGATTATATCTTATAGCTATCAGTCTTGCTTTATTTCTAATAAAATTACCATGGTCATCCAACTTGCTTCTAAATATCCATTTAGTTTCAATAATTGGATGGTCATGTGGTCTACTAACTAGTATCCATTATCATGAATGACATTTAGGTTCTATATAAGGAACAAAAGCTAAATTATTATAAGCATCCCTAAATGATGATGATCTAGTCCTAATATCATAAGATAGATCACTTAAAATTAACTCTTTAGGGTAATTATGGACATACCTCCGTTCACTTTCAAATGTAGCATTATCTTGAGGTTTATCATGTTGAATTTTTTCTTCATGTATTGCATGTATCATTGAGTCATCTATCTCTTCCAAGGTGAATTTCTTAATTTGATCTTCAATTTTATTTGCATCATTTAAAACCTTTCTTTTCCTTAATGGAAGATCATAAGACTAATCAAATATAACTTAAATTTAAGGTCCTATCATTTCTTTCTATTATACTCATTACAAAAATTTTCAAAGTGATGGTTTTCAAATTCCTTTTTATGAACACTTCTAATGGATAAATTAGGAAAACCTTTTTCATTTGAAATGCTTCTAAAGAATTTTTGAAATGCAAAAACAAAGATAAAATTTTATCTTTGTTAGCTAAGAATAAAATACATGTAAATCGAGAAAATCATCAATAATTACAAATCCTATCTTTTTCAAAATTTAATTTTGACAAACATTTAACCAGATCCTTTTTGAATAATTTAGAAAGCAAAACCATGCTGACATGAGCAAGTCTACGATGTTATAACTGGATTTATCAATTTTAGCATTTATGATAACTAGACAATCAAAACTATGGTCATTCAAATCAACAATATAAATATTTCAATTTGTTGGCCCAGATGGCAACCCAAGAGGGGGGGGGGGTGAATTGGGTTCTTAAAAAATTTAAGACTTTTTGACAATTAAATGATTAGTTAGCAAGATGTGCAAGTGAGATTAACTAATACGTAATGAACAAGCAGTTAATTGAGAGATAGAGATAGAAAAAATTAGGCACGGCAAACACAAGGTAATTTTATAGTGGTTCGGCGCAACCAGCACCTACGTCCACTCCCAAGCTTCACTTGGGTTCACACTATAATCTCTCTAGATTACAGCCGAGTTGTTTTCCAAGCTCACAACTCAAACTTGTTGTTTTATCGGGCGCACAACGAACCCAGCTAGTTTTAACTCGGGCTTACCAGCACAAAACCCTACAAGTTGTTTTTCTAGGGCTCACAACCAACCCAACACAAGCACTCCGGCTTGTAACGAGGTATACCAACCTCCACTAATTCAATCCACAGATTGAATCAGCAAGCAAATGATAAAGATTGTGTTTGAACAATAAAGTGCTCCCTTTGAGCAGATATACAAATTAAGTACAAAATATTAAAAGGTTAGAAAAGCCTGATAATTTTGCTGATGGTAGATGCTTGGGCTTTCTCCCTTCTTCTCTTCAACTCCTCTAGAAGTGTGGAATCACGCCTCAGCTAGATTCTTCACGGTAGAAGTCTTTGGAGTTGAGAAGAAGCTTTTCCCTCTTTTGAAAATCCGTAGATTTGACCTTTGAAACGCACTTGGATTTTCTTCTGGCTTTTGTGGAATGATGAGAAGGAGTAGACGAATCTTTCACTTGGATTTCACTCCTTTTGAAACACTCCTCTTTGAGCTAAAAGATTTTTTCACTAAGCTCTGTTTTTCCCTCTTTTCAAATGATATTCTTTTCTCTCTTTTGATTTTCTCTGGGTTGTTTTGATTTGAAAAGAACTCCTCTATTTATAGAATCTGCAAAAATATATCCGTTAGAGACAGGGAAAAATAGCCGTTATTCAAAATCTTACCGTTGGGGCTGATGTGTCAACATTAAAAATCGCGCCCAGAATTCGCGGAGTCGACTCGAGCTCTGAGGGAGTCGGCTCGAGGTCGATTACCAAAAATAGAAACATTTTAACCATTGAGGGGTCGACTCGCGAAAACATAAGTGTCGGCTCCTGAAAGTCGGGAGTCGACTCGAGAAAAATGGGGAGTCGACTCAAGAAGTGCTCAAAAAACATGGGTTCTGTTGTTTGAGCGGAGTCGGCTCGCACAGACAGGAGTCGGCTCGCAAGAATTCAGGGGTCGACTCTTGAAAACCAAGGGTCGACTCGAGAAACTCAGGCAAACTGGGGAGTCGACTCGGAAACTCATGAGTCGGCTCGGGACCGATACAAAAATCAGAAAAATGTTCTGATTGAGTTTAAAACTTGTCCCAATTAAATTTAAAATATAAATTTGACTTGAATACATTAATTATGACATTTAACATGGATTCAAGACATGTTTCAAGAATTCATTGATTGAAATATAGTGTATCAAAAATTCTTTTTGAAATCCTTTGAGCATACAACTTGAAACTTCTTTTTCTAACAGTTCAAAATTCATTTCATATAACTATTGAAAGTTCATTCCTTTCAATTTGAATAAGCTCAAGGGTTTTTGATAAATAAACATATTGTATTCTTTAAGATACTCATGGCTTTTGGGAATCATCAAAATCAATAAAGTTGGGGCATTTATGTTTCAATAATTCTCAACAATCTCCCCCTTTTTGATGATGACAAAAACATTGAGTATATGCATTATAAAATTGAAAAAATTTGTGATTCTAAAATCAACTTTTGTGTTCATGGAAAGGCTCCCCCTCAATGAGGTAGCTCCCCCTATGAACCTTAATCTTATAAATCATTCAAAATTTTTCAAAATCAAAAACTTAAGCAATTCTTTCTTTATGACATTCAATTTATCTCTTCCCCTTATATGAAACATATATTTTTTTTTAATTTTCTCCCCCTTATTTAATTAGGGCAATTAAAAAGATGATGCAATATACGATTAACTCATATAAATCTCTCCCCCTTTTTTGTAATCAACAAAAAGGTTGAGATGCATCAGAGCATCAAATTGATTAACCTCATTCGAATTCATTCAGCATCTTAGTTATCAATTGAGTATTGAGATATTCAAAATTATATCAATTTAAACATAAGCATTCAAAGATATTCAAGGGTACTCACAATTGAAATAGACAAAAGTGAAGCATCAAACATTTTCATTACTTCAAAATGAAAGTACATGGAAATATAAATTTGTACAGAAAGTAAATTTACTACATCAAAAGGGTTACATGAAAACTTAGAAATTCCTTCTTGTGATTCTATTCAAATGATCTACAATTTGCTTCATTCCCTTGCATTGAAGCCTTACATAGTCTTTAAGTTTTTCATCAACAAATGTGCAAGCAGAGGTGATTTTCTCTTGAAGCTCTGCGTTGCATTGTGAGTAAGTCTCTGAATCCCCGCAAATGTCCTTAAGCTCTCCAAAGATGTTCTTTAAATTTTCACTTAAGGAACCGGAAGATGAGCTAAGAGTGGACTCAATCACTGCAACACGATCACTAAGAGAATACAATGCTTCTTTTAAGTTCATATACTTGTCATTAAATTCATCTTTCAATCTCTTTTCTTGATCACATAACTCAGACTTGAATAAAGATCGAAGTTGATCCAACTGAGTATCAGAAAAACTAGCAGATGAAACAGTGAAAGACTGTGCAGGATCAATAGTAGGAGCTGGGGTAGGATCTGGAATAGAATCTTGAATAGATGAATGCTGAGGAGGCTCCGGAGATGAGTGTCTCAAGGAAGATCTGGGTGCCTCTGCATCTAAGTCTCTATCCTCAGTAGCAGTCTTTCTTTCCCAACTTCCATTTTTCTTAATAAATCCCATGCGATGAATTGTAGCCAAAGTATAATAATCAGTATGTCTTAGCTCTTTCTTTGGCTCACCATCACTAAACACAATCCCTTGGCTAAGAAATAATTTGGTCAATACCATGCCATAGGGTAAGCTTGATTTCTTCTTCCCACTACAGTCTGCAATATACCAAATCATCATCCTAGGCAGATTGATTGGTTTTCCTGATACAACAGCATCCATGATAAAGATATCTCGTTCTGAAACATAGTCAAACCGGCCTGTTTTGGGAAATAAGATCCGGCTGCAAATATTGTGTAGAAGCCTTAGTTCCAATGGTAGTTGACTTGCAAAGACTTCCTCAAATCCCTCAAAGTTACGGTTCAACAGACGATTGAGAGCAGGAGACCTATCTTCAGGTGCAAATGTAGACGGTCCAGATAATGGTAATTTCAAAAGTCTAGAAAGAATGGAGGATGTAATATTTAAACTGATGCCTCTAACCTTGCTTACAAGGCCATCATCTCCTCTAGACAAGTTCTTGTAAAATTCTTTGACCAAGGCAGGATAGGTTGGGCAATCCAAAGAACAAATATAGTCAAAACCCATCTCGATTAGCTGCCTACCAATGATAAATCCCTCATTCTCAAACATCTCGAAATCCACTTTCCTTCCCGTGGTTACTATCCTACTGGCTAGGAGATCTACCTGGGGGTTAGGAGTTGGAGCTGGAGCTGGGGGATCACTAGCCGAAGGCGTAGAAGAGGAATCCGTTGATGGCTCGCGGACGGGTCGTCGGACGGTCCTTTTTCTCTTCACACCGGCGCCACTCGAGCTTGCTCCTCGGGTTTTAGGGGCCATTGATCTTGAAGGATTGTTTAATCAGGGTTAATTGAAGTTTGGAGGGTTTTGGGAAAGTTTTGGAGAGGATTTGGAAGATTTTGGAAGAATGGAATGTCCGTCGGGTCGACTCGTGCCCTAAATAAATCGACTGGGACCACGTCGAGTCGACTCGCGCAAAGTGTGGAGTCGGCTCGCGACAAGTCACAGAGCACGGACACGATCTCGAGTCGACTCGCTCAGAGGAGGGGTCGACTCCTGAGTTTCAGCAGAAACTCGAGTCGACTCCGAAACTCTCGAGTCGGCTCCCGGACAAATTCAGAGAAAAATTAGATTGAGATTCAGAGAAACCGAAATAAGTTCCAAAATTGATCTTTGAGTATGATTAAAAATCATGGACTTAGAGAGATCAAATTGATATGAGTTCTAGATAAGATTTCCTTAAGATTGAAAGAATTCTAGATATATTTCCTTAAGATTTCAAAATTTACTCAAAAGGGTTACAAATTCCTAATTCTCCTCTAAGATAACAAAATCTTTCTTCATTTAAAGGTTTAGTGAATATGTCAGCTAATTGTTCTTCTGTATTTACATAGTCTAAACAAATTTCATCATTAGCTACATGTTCCCTAATAAAATGATATCTAATTTCTATATGTTTTGTTCTTGAATGTTGAATCGGATTTTTAGTTAAGTTAATTGCGCTAGTGTTATCACATCTTATGGGAGTTTTATCAAGTGTGATACCATAGTCTTCAAGTTGTCGCTTAATCCATAGGATTTGCGCACAGCAACTTCCAGCTGCTACATATTCAGCTTCAGTAGTTGATAATGCAACTGAATTTTGTTTTTTGCTAAACCATGTGATTAAGTTACTACCTAAGAATTGGCATGCACCACTTGTGCTCTTTCTATCTAATTTGCATCCAGCATAATCAGAATCTGAATATGCAATTAGGTTTAATGTGGAATCTCTAGAATACCATAAACCTACATTTTTAGTTCCATTTAGATATCTTAAAATTCTTTTAACAGCTATTAAATATGATTTTTTAGGTTCAGATTGAAATCTAGCACATAAACATATTGAAAACATGATGTCTGGTCTACTTGCTGTTAAATAAAGAAGGGATCCGATTATACCTCGATAATACTTTTGATCAACCTTTTTACCTTCTTCATCTTTGTCCAGCTTGCATGAAGGACTCATTGGAGTTCGAGGGGTTTCATTGTTTCCATACCAAACTTTTTGAGTAGTTCTCTTGTGTATTTGGTTTGGTTGATAAAGATTCCCTCCTTGCATTGTTTGATCTGGAGTCCAAGGAAGAAGTTGAGTTCTCCCATCATGCTCATCTCGAATTCTCCCTGCATCAACTTTGCAAATTCTTGACAAAGAGAATCGTTAGTAGCACCAAAAATAATGTCATCTACATATATTTGTACTACAAGTAAATCTTTACCTTTTCTTTTTAAAAACAAGGTTTTATCAACATTTCCTCTTGTAAAATCATTTTCTATTAAGAATTTACTTAACATATCATACCAAGCTCTAGGTGCTTGTTTCAAACCATATAAAGCTTTGTGCAATTTAAAAACGTGATTTGAAAACTCGTGATCTTCAAAACCTGGTGGTTGTTCTACATAAACTTCTTCATTAATAAGTCCATTTAAAAATGCGCTTTTTACATCCATTTGAAATAAGTTAATGTTCATATGACATGCAAATGCAAGTAATAGCCTAATGGCTTCTAATCTAGCTACAGGTGCAAAGGTTTCATCAAAATCAATACCTTCTTCTTGATTATAACCTTTAGCAACCAATCTAGCTTTGTTTCTAATTACAATGCCATTTTCATCTAGTTTATTTCTATAAATCCATTTTGATCCTATTACTGAATGATTTTTAGGTCTTTCAACTAAGGTCCAAACATTATTTCTTGTAAATTGATTTAGTTCTTCTTGCATAGCTAACATCCAATTATTATCTTTTTCAGCTTCTTCAATAGTTTTAGGTTCAATTTGTGAAACAAATGCAAGATGATTACTAATATTTCTCATGTATGATCTAGTCCTTATTCCTTGAGATGGATCGCCTATAATCAATTCCTTAGGATGACTATGAGCATATCTCCAGTCTCTTGGAAGATCTACATCATTATGATCAATATTGACATCATCGTCCTTATGTGAATCATCATCTTTAGCATCTTGTTCATGATCAGAAGATACTTCAATATTAAGTTTTTCAAGATCTTTTTCAATTATGTTTGTATCTTCCTCATCATCAATCTTTTCAGATCCAGTTGCTAAAGATTCATCAAAAACTAAATGTATGGATTCTTCAACTACTAAGGTTTTCTTGTTAAAGATTCTATATGCCTTACTAGTTGTTGAATAACCTAGAAAAATTCCTTCATCAGATTTAGCATCAAATTTTCCTAAGTTGTTTTTACCATTATTATGAATGAAACATTTACATCCAAATGCATGAAAGTATTTTATATTTGGTTTTCTTTCATTCCATAATTCATAAGGTGTTTTCTTTAATATTGGTCTTATTAAAGCTCTGTTTAATATGTAACATGCTGTGTTAATTGCTTCTGCCCAAAAATACTTTGGTAAGTTGCTTTCACATAGCATGGTACGGGCCATGTCTTCTAGAGTCCTATTTTTTCGTTCAACTACACCATTTTGTTGTGGAGTCCTAGGGGCTGAAAAATTATGATTGATTCCATTTTCAGTGCAGAAGTTTTCAAAAAGGTGATTTTCAAATTCTGTTCCATGATCACTTCTAAGAGATACTATAGTAGTGTTTTTCTCATTTGTGACTTTCTTAAAGAATTTTAGGAACATTGAGAAAGTCTCATCTTTGTGAGCTAAAAACATCACCCAAGTATATCTAGAATAATCATCTACAATCACTAGACCATATTTCTTTCCTCCTAGACTTGTGGTTCTAGTTGGTCCAAATAGATCCATGTGAAGTAGCTCTAGTCCCCTAGAAGTTGAAACAATATTTTTGGATTTAAAAGAACTTCTAGTTTGTTTTCCAAATTGACATGCATCACATATTTTATTCTTTTCAAAATCTAATTTAGGTAATCCTTTAACCAAATCCATTTTAATTAGTTTTGAAATAAGGTGTGTGCTTGCATGACCTAATCTACGATGCCACAACCAACTAATTTCATTTATGTTAGCATTGTCAGCAATTAAGCAATGATCACTCAAGGATAATTTTTCCAAGTCAACTAAGTAAACATTGTCATGTCTATAACCAGTAAATACAATGCTATCATCAATAGAATTAGTTACAGTGCATAAAGAAGATTTAAATGATACATTAAAATTTTTATCACATAATTGACTTATGCTAATTAGATTATGCTTCAAACCATTAACATAAAGTACATTATCAATCACTATAGATGGGGTTATGCGAACTTTACCAAGGCCCATAATTTGACCTTTACCGTTGTCGCCAAACGTCACAACTCCACCTTTCTTTTCTTCCAGGGTGATGAATTCATCTTTGTCACCCGTCATATGTCTTGAGCAGCCACTATCAAGGTACCACTTTTTCTTTGATCTTTTGGCTACAAGACATTCCTGCAAAATCATCAAACTTTATGCTTAGGTACCCAAGCTTTCTTGGGTCCTTCATGGTTAGCAGCAATAAAAATAGTTTCTTTCGGAACCCATATTTTCTTAGCTTTAATATTTACCTTGTTATTATTCTTTAACGTTTTACATTCAAATGATTTATGACCTATTTCATTGCATTTGAAACAAGTTATATTACTTTGGTTGGCTTTTACAAAAATATTCTTTAGGGATTTCTGTTTCCTTAAAGTGTTATATCCTAAACCAGCTTTGTCAAAAACTGCTTTTTGACTATCTAGGATCATGTTAAGTTTAGTTGAACTTAAGGTGAATTTCTCAACTATGTCTTTATATTTTTTAACATCTTTCTTAAGAGAGTCAATTTCTTTAGCTTGCTGTTCTTTATCTAAAGCTAAAGTTTTTAGTTGATCTTTTAAATCTTTAGTTGAGTTTTTAGTTTCAGATTTTAATGAATCTTTTTCTTGATTAAGATTATCTCTTTCTTTCCTAAGTTCTTCTTTTTCATTAGTTAAGTTCTTAACTTCTAAAGCTAACTCATTTTTACTTTTAGCTAAACTAATATTGTCATTCTTCAAAGACTTATACTTTTTCTTTAAAGATTTAAAATCAATCATAAGTTCATTGAAAGCCTCAAACATTTCATCAAAAGTAAAATCATCATTTGAGTTTTCAGAACTTACCTCATTGTCGATGTCGTCGTCGTTGGCCATGAAACAAATGTTGGCAACTTCCTTTTGCTCTTCTTCTTCCGACGAGGAAGATTCTTCAGACCATGTTGCCATATAAGCTTTCTTCTTTTTCTTGTAGGCCTTCTTTAGTAAAGGACAGTCATACTTGAAGTGCCCTGGCTTTTTGCACTCATAACACACTAAGGGCTCTTTTTCTTTCTCTTTCTCCTTGTCCTTTTTCTTATCCTTTTCTCCTTCAAATCTTGTTCCAAATTTCTTTTTATTGAAGGGCCTTTTTCTCATAAACCTTCTGAATTTCTTGGCCAAGAGAGCAGTTTCCTCATCATCTTCATCATTACTTTCACTGCTGCTCTCTTCCATTTCTGCAGTCTTGAGGGCAAAAGTTTTCCTTCTTTTTGTTTCCTCCTCAACATGCTGCTTCATTGTTAGCTCGTGGGTCATTAAGGATCCTAGAAGCTCCTCTAAAGGTAGTGCATTGAGGTCTTTAGCTTCTTGGATGGCAGTGACTTTTGCTTCCCACGATCTTGGTAGAGACCTAAGAATTTTATGCACAAGATCAGCATTAGTATAAACTCTACCAAGACTTTTCAGATCATTCACAATATCAGTAAATCTTGTGAACATGCATGTGATGGTTTTAGTTTGTTCCATAGTAAATAATTCATATTTGAACCAAAATGTTTATTTTTGATTCCTTTACTTGGTTTGTTCCTTCATGAGTAATTTCCAACCTATCCCAAATTTCTTTTGCGGAATTACAAGTTGAGATTCGGTTGAATTCATTTGAGTCTAAGGAACAATACAAAATATTAATGGCTTTAGCATTTAATTGTACCATTCTCCTATCATTATCATTCCAATCCCTTTCGGGTTTAGGAACAATAGTGCCATCAATTAAGTGTGTGGGTGTACTAGGTCCATTAATTATAACACCCCAAAGCTCATAATCAGAAGCTTGAATGAATATCCTCATTCTAGCTTTCCAATAAGAATAGTTTGAGCCATTAAAAAGTGGAGGTCTATTCGTAGAATGACCTTCAGCAAAACTTGACCCAATTTGTGTTGCCATTTGGATCTTTAGCCCTTGACCGTGAGATCAAATTCTAAATGAGCACTAGCTCTGATACCAATTGTTGGCCCAGATGGCAACCCAAGAGGGGGGGGGGTGAATTGGGTTCTTAAAAAATTTAAGACTTTTTGACAATTAAATGATTAGTTAGCAAGATGTGCAAGTGAGATTAACTAATACGTAATGAACAAGCAGTTAATTGAGAGAGATAGAGATAGAAAAAATTAGGCACGGCAAACACAAGGTAATTTTATAGTGGTTCGGCGCAACCAGCACCTACGTCCACTCCCAAGCTTCACTTGGGTCCACACTATAATCTCTCTAGATTACAGCCGAGTTATTTTCCAAGCTCACAACTCAAACTTGTTGTTTTACCGGGCGCACAACGAACCCAGCTGGTTTTAACTCGGGCTTACCAGCACAAAACCCTACAAGTTGTTTTTCTAGGGCTCACAACCAACCCAACACAAGCACTCCGGCTTGTAACGAGGTATACTAACCTCCACTAATTCAATCCACAGATTGAATCAGCAAGCAAATGATAAAGATTGTGTTTGAACAATAAAGTGCTCCCTTTGAGCAGATATACAAATTAAGTACAAAATATTAAAAGGTTAGAAAAGCCTGATAATTTTGCTGATGGTAGATGCTTGGGCTTTCTCCCTTCTTCTCTTCAACTCCTCTAGAAGTGTGGAATCACGCCTCAGCTAGATTCTTCACGGTAGAAGTTTTGGAGTTGAGAAGAAGCTTTTCCCTCTTTTGAAAATCCGCAGATTTGACCTTTGAAACGCACTTGGATTTTCTTCTGGCTTTTGTGGAATGATGAGAAGGAGTAGACGAATCTTTCACTTGGATTTCACTCCTTTTGAAACACTCCTCTTTGAGCTAAAAGATTTTTTCACTAAGCTCTGTTTTTCCCTCTTTTCAAATGATATTCTTTTCTCTCTTTTTGATTTTCTCTGGGTTGTTTTGATTTGAAAAGAACTCCTCTATTTATAGAATCTGCAAAAATATATCCGTTAGAGACAGGAAAAAATAGCCGTTATTCAAAAATCTTACCGTTGGGGCTGATGTGTCAACATTAAAAATCGTGCCCAGAATTCGCGGAGTCGACTCGAGCTCTGAGGGAGTCGGCTCGAGGTCGATTACCAAAAATAGAAACATTTTAACCATTGAGGGGTCGACTCGCAAAACATAAGTGTCGGCTCCTGAAAGTCGGGAGTCGACTCGAGAAAATGGGGAGTCGACTCGAGAAGTACTCAAAAAACATGGGTTCTGTTGTTTGAGCGGAGTCGGCTCGCACAGACAGGAGTCGGCTCGCAAGAATTCAGGGGTCGACTCTTGAAAACCAAGGGTCGACTCGAGAAACTCAGGCAAACTGGGGAGTCGACTCGGAAACTCATGAGTCGGCTCGGGACCGATACAAAAATCAGAAAAATGTTCTGATTGAGTTTAAAACTTGTCCCAATTAAATTTAAAATATAAATTTGACTTGAATACATTAATTATGACATTTAACATGGATTCAAGACATGTTTCAAGAATTCATTGATTGAAATATAGTGTATCAAAAATTCCTTTTTGAAATCCTTTGAGCATACAACTTGAAACTTCTTTTTCTAACAGTTCAAAATTCATTTGATATAACTATTGAAAGTTCATTCCTTTCAAATTGAATAAGCTCAAGGGTTTTTGATAAATAAACATATTGTATTCTTTAAGATACTCATGGCTTTTGGGAATCATCAAAATCAATAAAGTTGGGGCATTTATGTTTCAATAAATTCTCAACACAATTCTATGACCAATAAATTTTATACAATTATCAACAAGGTTAGTAACAATACAAAGAGATAATTCAAAATAATTTTAAAACCTTCATCATAAAATTGGTTAATGCTAAGCAAGTTATGATTCAATCCATTTAAAAGCAAGATATTATCAATAACAAGTAAAAGGAGTGATACCGATTTTGCCAATGCCAACAATTTTACTTTGACCATTATCTCCAAGATAACCACTCTTCCATCATTAGCATCCAAAGTGATGAATTAATATTCATCACCCATCATGTGTCTTGAACACCCATTATCCAAGTATTATTTTATTTTTGCTCCATGGGTTGCAAGACACACCTGTATCCAAAATATCAAGTTTTGCTTCTAGGTACCCAAACTTTCTTGGGTCCTTTAGGGTTAGCTAAAATGGTTCCTTTTGGAATCCAAATTTTTTTAATAATATTGCTAGAATGTAAATGACAAGAATAAGCTTTGTGACCTTTTATTCTACATTTAAAACATGTAATATTAGAAAAATTATTTTGAGAAATAAAAATATTTTTCAAAAGCTTTTATTTCTTTAAAGGATTATATCCTAAGCTTGCTTTGTCCAAAATAGTTCTTTGATTGTTAAGAATCATATTTAGTAAAGCTTAAAGTAAATTTATCTACTATAGGTTTCACTCTATCTACTTCATTTTTTAAATCTTTATTTTCTTTAAGCAAAGACTCATTCTCTTTTGAAAATATTTCTTTTTCCAAACTTAGGTTTTTAACTTGATTTTTTAATTCTTTATTCTTAGAACTAAGTTTTGCAAAATCATCTATCAATTCATAAAATGCACCATGCAATTCATCAAATATAAAATCATCTAAAATACTAGGACTTACCTCATTATCATTGGCCATGAAACAAAGATTTACTTTTTTATTTTTCTCTTCTTCTTCGGAACTTGATGTGTCACTATCGCTCCAAGTGGCTACCATAGCTTTCTTCTTGAATTTCTTATGACCTTTCTTTAGATATGGATAATATGGCTTGTAGTGTCCTGGCTTGTTGCATTCATAACATATTACTTCATATTCATCACTTGGCCCTTCTTTCAATATGGCCTCTTTCTTCCTTCAAATTTCTTTCTCATAAATTTCTTAAATTTTCTTATAATAAGAGCCAAATCATTATCACTATCACTTTCACTTGAGGAGCCCTCATTTTCATTCATTTGGACTATACTTTTTAGTGCCATAAATCTTTTGCTTTTGGACTCTTCTTGATCAAGATGCTGACTTTGTTGAAGCTCATGAGTCATCAACAATCCAATCAATTCTTCAAGAGAGAATATTTAGGTCCTTGGCTTCTTGAATGGCAGTGACTTTAGCTTTTCAAGACCTAGGCAATGATCTTGATACTTTTCTCACAAGATCAGCATTAGTGTAGGATTTACTAAGGCTTTTAAGCCCATTAATAATATCAGTGAATCTTATGAACATATCATAAATACTTTCATAAGATTTTATTTTAAATAATTCATATTTATGAACAAGCATATTTATTTTCGACTATGACTTGATTGATACCCTCATGGGTAACCTCTAATCTATCCCAAATTTCTTTAGCAGATATGCATGTAGAAATACGATTAAATTGATTTACATCTAAGGAACAATATAAAACATTCATGGCTTTAGCATTGAGCTGAGCCATTTTCTTATCAAGTACATCCCATTTTGTTTCCAATTTGGGAACAACAAAATCATTTGATCTAATAGTGGGTGTGTAAGGTCCATTAACTATGATGCTTCATAAATCATAATCAAGTGCTTGAATAAAAATTTTCATTTGTGCTTCCAATAAGTATAATTTATGCCATTAAAAAGTGATGGTCTGTTAGTTGACTATCCCTCAGTCAAAACCGATCCCATTTTGGATTGCTAATGATCTTCGGCTCAAAGCTTTTTAAGGCTTAAAATTAAGAGCACCTACCCTGATATCAATTATTGCCCAGATATAGCAACCCAAAAGGGGGAATGAATTGTGTTTCTCAAAAATTAATTAACTAGCTAGCAAGTATGTGCACGTAATTTTTTTTTTCACAAATGAATAATGTGTAGTGAAGTGAAACTAATATGCAAGCAATCACAGAAAATGTCATATATAAACACAATAAGATTTATGGTGGTTCGGTGCCAACCCTGCACCTACATTTACTCCCCAAGAATACCTTGAGAATTTGGCTATCACCACTAGCCTACCTGGCTAGCAAACTTGTTTACGAACATAAGCAAGCCTTATACACTAGCCCTCCAAACTAGTCTTCTTGTTTACGGATACAAGGGGACCTTTCACAATACTTGTTTTCAAGCACAAGCGAGCCTTACAAGATTAAGCACAATAGTATCAAGTTTATACAATAAGCTCCTAGAAATGAGCAGATATGCAACAATATACTTAGCAAATATTGAAGAATGCTTCTCAAGATGGCTTTCTTCTTTAAGCAGTCGGAGCAACAATAAAGCCTTTGATTGAAGCTTGAATGCTCTTCAAAGAGGGTTATCGGAGCTTTAATTACCACTGCAAGAATCATAAATAAATGAGCTCAAGTGGCTTTGAAACAATGAATACAACTCTCCAATAAACCAAGAATAAATCTATCTTTCAAATGATATTTTTCTCTCTTTTTCTACACGATTTTTCATATATTTTTCTTTCTATTTTTCACTCTTTTTCTCTTTCTTTTTTTGCTCTTTTTGAATCACTATTCAACAGCCCAATATATAATCAAAACGAAAATATAGTCGTTACCATTGTGAGATGGAGAAGAGAGAGAGAGAGCACACTCAGCATAATCTACTCTAACAAGTAGAAAAATGGTGGAATTCCAACAAGATAGCATTCCAAAATCCTCAAATCGGCAAGTCAGGGAAAAAATTAGCATTTCAACTTTTGATTCCAAGAGCCACTAGCCGAATGACAAAATAAACCGGAATGCCAAAATCGAAAGCATAGGGAGCTGGCAGAACAATATTGAGAATTAGCATGCCAACTCCAAAAACCAGCATGCCAAAATCTAATGCACAGGGAGCCGACAGAACACCTTTGAAAACTAGCATGCCAACTTCAAAAACCAGCATACCAAAATCTAATGCATAGGGAGCCGGCAGAACACCTTTGAAAACTAGCATGCCAACTTCAAAAACAAGCATGCCAAAATATAATGCATAGGGAGCCGACAGAACAACTTTGAAAACTAGCATGCCAACTCCAAAGCCTAGCATGCCAAAAATATGATGCACAGGGAGCCGGCGGAATGTAATAAAGATTGATAAGTCAATTTGGAAAATCAGCAAGTTAGCGGGCATCCAATCCGAAGGCAACGGAATCTGATATTTCAAATCAAAGATTGGCAACCCAAGATTCAAGCAACATGCATCCAATCGAAGGCAACCGAAGATAGATAGTTCAAGGACAAAATCCGGTATTGATTCCAAATGGCATAGAGTTGTAATTAAGAACTTATAAGATAATTGAATCCAGTTTAAGATAATACAAATATAATTAAACTTGAAAGTCATTTTGTTGAATGAATCATTCAAACAAAAAATGTATATAAAAAATCGTCCAGTGATTGTAAAACTTAAGTTCGTTAAAGAATAATATAATTACTACAAGCATATTTATACAATACCTTTAATACCTTTCATTTTAATCACAATATATCTTGGATTGAAGCAACACCATCTTCTTGATAATTTATCTAAAATTTATTTAACTCAACCTCAAGATCATTAGTATCATACTTAATTATTTTGTAGTCATCAAAATTAATATAAGGCCAACAAAATAAATTCCTCTTAAGGAGATTAGACACAAGAAGGTTGATTCAGTAAAAAGTTTACTGAACCATCTTTATCAAAAGATCTTCAAGGTGCTAGCACTCGATGAGCATCCATTTTGAGGAGTCTTCATCCCTGCATGGATATTCATAAAGGTCAAACGTGTGAATGGCTCAAGTTCGGAATCCAGTGATCTAATAGGGTAAATTTTAGTTGCATATATATTTCAACTTGACAAGGTAAAAATTTATATTTATATTTTTCACTGCATTAAATATGATCTTTGATAATGTCATTACTGAGTAAATAAGTTTTAAATATAAATATAATTTAAAACTTATTTACCCAATTTAAAAATTTTAAAATTCATTTTTTTCGCTGCAAGATATTAATAGTGTCGATACCCTCTCACTCCTGGGATGACCGACAATACAACTTGCATACGTGTGGCAATTGGATAGAGTTTTGCTAGCTTTTATGTAGCACTCTATAAAGACCTAGGAAACTCCAACAGATTATCACAAGCAGCAAACACATAAAAATTATGTCATGTTAAAAACTTTTATTTCTACTCAAATATACATATACATCATCCCACTTAGACAATATCTTTCCTATGACATCCTCATACAGTTTATAAGATCACATTCACAAACGATAACACAATCACTGATATATACATTATACTCATAATTCCCTTCAAAACACAAGTCTTTCTTTCATATCCAAATAAGTTTGATACATCATCACATCTCGCTATATATATACACATATACATATACATGATTGTCACTCCATACTAACTCAATATATAAAGCTAACATTTACATATTCTTTGCATCCTCAGTAGCTAAGGGTCCCACTCTCGCTAACTTTAATCCTACCAAACAAGCTTACTGATCTGAAAAATAAAATATCAATAACAAAGGGGTGAGACCTAAGTCCCAGTGACTAGATAGCCATCTAACCATAGAAAAATTGAGAACCACAATAATCACCCATTTAACAGTATGCAGATACAATATGGCTTGTATAAACCAAAGTATATTTTTAACATAATATCAGATAATGTAAAACGTAGCTTATTCTTCAAATAATATATCTCTTTAACTGAAATATCATACATATATCTTTTTCATTTAAAAAATATCTTTATATTTGTATACATACACTTTTTTTTAAAATGATAAAAGATAACTTGTAAGTTAGCTTATGCTTGTAACAATATATCAGTACTAAAATACTCTATAAATAATTTTCCACATTGGGAAATAACTCATTTATATGAAAATTCATGAATAATGTATTTTGTTATAAAACACAAAATCTCTGTTATGTAGCCTAGCTTTTCTTTTTCATTTCTCTGATCCCCATGGGATCTAATTTGTCCACTGGAATCTCATATAAACCATCCCCACTAGGATAAATACTTGGTCCACTGGCCCCTTTTTAAATCACAATACAAGTTTTTCAAGAGTTGCCCATTGGCATTTCTTTTTCAAATCCAGATGCAAGCTTTTCAAATCTCATGATGCTGGACTGTTTGTGATGCCTCCAAAGTACTACTTTACAGTTACCCTCCTACAGGTATACTCTCGATGGGTGCATGAACTAGCAACAGGATTCCCGTACAAATAGCACCCCTTACTTATGCGGTTCACCTGGCAAAATGCTTTGTTTCTTAACCCTAGAACCTCGGGTTTCTTTTCTGTCCCCATGGGCTATATAATAACTAGCCCCATCGAGCTATAATTTCTTCCCCCATGGGCTGCTTACAACTTGCCCCACTGGGCCTAATCTAGTGTGCACTCACCCCTGATCTCGAAGATCATTGTACGATTGAATCGCAAGGAGGTGCTGTTGGGAATTGTATCCTAAAGCCAATCATTTGATGATTGTGCTAATGTAAATTGTATATAAATTGATATATTAATAAAAGTTATTTGGTAGTTTATTCATTACAAGAACATCTTCTTAATACTCCTGAAAGTAATGAAGCCCTTAGGATCTTCCTCATGATAAAGGAGGATTTATCTTAGAAGGTCCTTAAAAGAGTTCGCGACCAAATGATATACTATGACAGGGCCATAGTACTATCAATTATAGGATGTTGTATATCACATTTGTTGGTTATCCTCTTAACCAAGGAGTGTAGAGACACTGGTATGACATACAGGTGAAAGTGTAGGAGTACATTTCACTGAACGTGACTCATTTTTGGATACTCTGCTGTCAAGAGTTAATCTAAGAATATAGGTATAAGTATCCTTCAGACCTGAAGATCACAACCAGTGGCTTACAAGCAACTCATTGTACTTAGGTGCCGGACCACCTGGATTTCTAATCCAGCTACGAAAGGTTACTGGGTGCAGTCAAGTACTTGTGGTAGTCAGTTGTGGATCAAGATGGAATTTGAAATATACCATTAAAAGGAGAAATGCTTGTGTTTCAATTTAGCAAGACCTTGGCCAAGGCACTTCATGTGAAAGTCACATGATCACTAAAGTTGAAATCACTTTATGGATTTGCTATTTAGAGTTGACAGGCTCTTAAGCCATCCTTAGCATTTGTGGTCAAGAGGATGAATTATACGGTAACTGTTTCTTAGGGTTCTTGGAGTTTGCTCGGCAACTCTTCAACCTATCCAGACGTCGGGTTCCATTGCTAGATGGGCATATCGATTAGTATAGAAAATTGTTTCTATGCTACCGGCTTAGGTTCGAACCTAGAGAGTCACACGCATAGAAATTTCCTAGGATGACCTATTTGCTGATCAACGATTAAGAATCGTATATGATTTAATTAATCAATTTGATTGATTGAATTATCTCAATTGGGTTAAGTACAATTGAATAAGATTCAATTTGGTTAAGTCTATTAGAAGGACAAGTCAATTTCAAATATTGATTTGAAATTAGACTTGATTTGAATTTAAATAGATTCAGGACTAGCCAAATTTGATTTGGGCTTGGATCATGATCTATGTGGGTTAAGTCAAATAAATTCAGATCAGAACCCAAACCTCTCGAATATGGATCTCATATGATGAGATGGCTAAAATCTCATCTCAGAGATAGAATTTAATGCATGACATTTATTTACCGAACGTCGGATTTATCCCTCGTCTCTTTGGTTTTCTCCGAACGACGGAACTAAACCAAACACTGCGACTCTTTGGTTTTCTTCGAACATCGGAATTAAACCAAGCGCCGCGCCTTCGGTGTCTCTTCGCTTTTGCTAAACGATGGATTCTTAAATGTCAGAATTAAATGTCAAGGCTAAATCTAGACTATAAATAGAGGGCATTCCCTCACCAGAGAACACAGAACAAAAAATAGAACAACAATACACGATTTGTCGTGGATTGTAATTCTAAATTGTCGTGGATTGTAATTCTAAAATGTTAGAATAGAAAATCCTGGTGATTCTGGTGTTAGCAGAAGCCTGGTGGATCTTGGAGGAAGATTCAAGTGAGAGAATTCAAGATCAGCAAAGCTATTTTTCTGCGAGCTAGCACTCCCGAAAATCTGATCATTCGGGGCTTCGCGTGGACGATACTAGAGGCCGGACGATTGAACGGCTGCAGAGCAATAAGGATTTACCTACTGTTCTTAAGGTAAGTGATTTGATCCCTAGATCTTAAGGCAGGCTTCAAGATAATAGTGTGACTAGTCATCTTGAAGATCAAGATATGATCTTGATATTTTTATATGCATATTTTAGATCAAACGACCCTAAATATATAGGCAAAGATATGATCTTGATGCATATTAGATAGATTAATATGTAATCTTTTAATTTCCGCAATGATAATAGTTATCAATTTTTAAAAATATGCATGCCTCGGAGATTATTTCTCTTTACAAATGGTATCAGAGCCATGGTTTCGTTAATGATCTAATTTATTGCATGTAAATTAATATTCTCATTAATTATGTAATTATGGCTAAAACTTATCACAAGGCCATATGGTCACAGGTGGATTGAAAATCCGAATTACCCATTCAATGAGGTATTCTGTGACATATTGTCATGCGATTGTTTTATCGTTGATGCTTTGTTTAAAGAAAATTTAAATTGTGCTTTGGCATCAAAATAGATTACACACACTCTCAAAAGATATTTTATATTTGATACATATTGATGTTGTATAAAACCATAATATTTGCATGTTTAGTATAAAAACATAGATATGATATATGATGGCATGATGTCTATGTTATAAAATACAAATATTTATGAGAGTTTTATTTGAATGTCAAATATTAGTTCATAATTTTTTTTAGATATGATCTAAATATAGGAATTATGAGTAGTAACATTATGCTTGATTAAATATATTCATGTTAACATGAAATATATTTAATCATTTGGGTTAGCTAAATCGGGTCCATAAAGGGTTAGACTCTAAGGTTTAAATCAACTGGACTAAAAGAGTATTTGTTCAAATCTAATTAGATTAGGTTAAGAATGCTCTAAATCAAACAATAGTTGTAGTTGATCAAGTCCTTCTCTTTGATTAAACCAAATGGAAGTAGATTAGGCTCCGTGGTTGAGCATGAATCTATTAGATGGTCAAATCAGAATTGGTTAACCATATGATGTCAAGGTGGGATGGCAAGTTGCTCTAGGATCAACGATCGAATGGTTTTTAATTGGGAGCTACTCGTATTGATGTGTCTTTAACGAGTTAATGGCATATCCCTCCCATCGATCTCTCTCACCTGGTCATTATGGTGAACCATTTATGATTCAGATCATTTACCTGATTCGGGTTGACCCATGCCTGTAAGGATATCAGTATGACTGATTTAGGTGCCACTTAACCTGACTTAATCTTGTTTCATTCTACGATTTCATAGATTCAGTGGGAGAACTTGATTAGTCAATTTATCTTCATATTATTAAAATCCTCTAAAATTATTAGGTCCTTAAAATGAAATAGTTATATGATAACTAGATCATAGCCTCCCATTAAGGTGGGTGATAATGAGTCCGATGTCTTGATAATCATTGGAGGCACTCCATGCCTGGTGCTTGTCAACCATCGGAATTATCATTCATTATATGATAAGTCAGCGTAACTATTAAATAAACAGTCAGGTGAGCCGAGCTTCACTCGGGCTTGGTTGTCTATTGATAGGTTACACTGATTATATCATTTAATGGTTGGACCTAACCAGAACTTTCAGTGGAGGCACTTCATGCCTGCTGAAGAGGTACATGGGGCAAAACTGAACACTAAGAATTATTTGGGGAAACAATTGGTTTTGAACCTACTCTTAGATGCATATGGGTTAGCCAAGCTTCACTTGGGCCTGTATGTAGTTTATGTAGATCTTAGTGCCCGCTAAAGAATTAAGAATAATTCTTCGAATTGGGGTGTAGAGGCTGCCAATTTGAACAAAATAGTGGAAGAATCTTTAGACTAAAGTCCAAGTCTTTAGACTGAATCAATTTATATACTAATAAACTTTAGTTTTTCCTTATGCAGAACATGGCCACTAATTTATCATTAAGGTCCCTATTGGATAGTGACAAATTGAATGGTTCAATTTCAATAGCTGGTTCAGAAAACTTAAGATCGTCCTTTGAGCATGAGAGGATTCTATATATTCTGAATAATCCTGCACCAAAGATACCTGATGCAAACACCCAAAGTTCTGAGAGAGACACTTATCAGAAGTGGCTCAATGATAGAACTAGCATGCGTTGTATCATGTTAGCAGCAATGAACGATGAATTCGGTCGCCGGTTCGAGAATGCTCAGCCAGAAGAAATCATTCAAGCGTTGAATGAATCTTTCGGCACACCCGACGATGTTGAAAGGCACAAGACTAGTTGTGCTATTTTCAATGCTCGAATGAGAGATGGATCTCCTGTCACTGATCATGTATTGTACATGATCGAGAAGATAGAACTCCTAAGCAAGCTCGGCTTTCCTTACATGAGCAGTTGGGAAAAGATGCGATCCTGAATTCCTTGCCTCCATCCTTCCGACCTTTCCTTACTCATTTTCGAATGACAAAGCCTGCAGTCAACTACCACGGTTTGTTGGGGTTGTTACAGAACTTTGAGAAGGATAACCAGCTCTCTAAGGGTTTGGTTAATGTGGTTGAAGGATCTAAGGTAGGGCGTAAACCCTTTGGGAAAGGGAAGAAAAGAAAAAGAAGCAACAAATGCTAGGACATGGGGGTCAGATGCAGAAGAAGAAAGTTGATAAAAGTCATAAGCTGAATCAATGAATTTTTCAAGCAAGATGCAAGAGGAACACTGGAAGATTTGTCCTCTTTACATTGCCACACTTGATCCAAACAGGCCAAAGAAGAAAAAGGAGCAAGATGTTGCTCAACAAGGTATTTATATGATAACACCTTGTAATTTTTCTATATATGATAATCAGACCTGGGTATTGGATACCGGGAGTCCTTTTAACATTTGCAATTCATTGCAGGGACTACAGGTCACCAGAAGATTTGAGGACAATGAAAGATTCCTAAATGTCGGCGATGGAAGATTAGTTCCAGTACTGGCATTAGGAGTTCTTGAAATAGTTTTCAATAGAAATGTCATTATACTAAATGATTGTCATTTTTGCCCAACGTTCTTATTGAACGTAATTTCTGTAGGCCTTCTGGCCAAAAATAATTATGAAATTTCAATAAAGGATGTTACTTTGAATATCATTATGAATGGAGTCACTGTAATGACTGGGCATTTATCTAATGGCATTTATATATTATCACAGCCTGTGAATGTAGTGTACCAATCAAGTAAGCGCCCTAGAACAACTGATGTCACAGATATTTATCTTTGGCACCATCGGCTGGGTCATATCAACAAGAACAGATTAAACAGGTTAACTCAGGAGGGCATCCTTCGAGTTGATGATTGTGAATCATTAACTACCTGTGAATCATGTCTTCTTGGTAAAATGACCAAGTCATCTTTTACTGAAAAAGGTGAAAGAGCCAAAGAGCTATTGGGTCTAGTACATACTGATGTATGTGGACCAATGAGCACTTGTGCCAAAGGTGGATACTACTACTTCATTACTTTACAGACGACCTTTCTAGGTTCGGTTATGTCTATCTTATGCGACATAAATCTGAATCGTTTGAAATGTTCAAACTATATCATAAAGAAGTAGAAAAAAAACAGGAAAATGTATTAAGACCCTTCGATCAGATCGAGGAGGCGAATACCTTTCCAATGAATTTGTGACATATTTAAAGGAGAATGAGATTCTCTCCCAATGGACTCCTCCTGGAACACCGCAACATAACGGTGTGTCGAAAGAAGGAATCGAACTCTGTTAGACATGGTTCGGTCCATGATGGGTTTTGCAAGCTTGCCAATATCATTTTGGGGATACGCATTAGAATCAGCTTGTCATATTCTTAATAAGGTTCCAAGTAAGTCTGTTTCTAAAACTCCACATGAGATGTGGTATGGACATAAACCGGTTATTACCTATCTGAGAGTCTGGGGGTGTCCGGCTTATGTGAAACGTGCAAAATCAGACAAACTTGAACCCAAATCTGACAAATATTTTTTCATCGGCTATCCGAAAGAAACAAAAGGATATTACTTCTACAATACTGAAGAACAAAAGTTGTTCATTAGTAATAGAGCAGTTTTTCTTGAAAAGGAGTTCCTTAGTGAAGGAACAAATAGCTCTAATGTTGAACTTGAGGAAGTTCATCAAGTAGAAGGAACAACACAAACCAGTGAACCCCTAGAATCTGAGTTGATTAGATCAAACTCAAAACCCATTTTAGATGCACCATTAAGGCGATCTGGTAGAGTACCACATCAACCGGACAGATACTTGGGTTTCTTGGTCCAGAATGATCCTGTTGAACTCGATGAGAACAACGAGGATCCGATCACCTATATGGATGCTATGCAAAGGACTGACTCTAATAAATGGCTTGATGCCATGAAATCCGAACTTGATTCCATGAAGGACAATAATGTATGGACATTAGTTGACCCACCCGAAGGGATAAAACCCATAGGGTGTAAATGGGTTTTCAAGAGGAAAAGAGGCGCAGACGGAAAGGTAGAGACCTATAAAGCACGTCTGGTTGCCAAGGGGTATCGTCAACGTTATGGTATTGACTATGACGAAACGTTTTCTCCTGTGGCAATGCTGAAATCCATTCGGATTATGCTAGCTATAGCAGCACACTTCGATTATGAGATTTGGCAGATGGATGTTAAAACCGCTTTTCTAAATGGTGATTTAGAAGAACAGGTGTATATGATACAGCCTGAAGGTTTTATATCTGAAGACGAGTCTAAAGTGTGCAGGCTACAGAAGTCTATTTATGGACTTAAGCAAGCATCAAGGAGTTGGAACATACGATTTGATAAAGTGATCAAATCTTATGGCTTTATTAAGAATAAAGAAGAACCTTGCATTTATAAATGGGCTAACGATTCTGTTATTGTATTTCTTGTATTATATGTGGATGATATTCTCTTAATCGGGAATGATATCCCTGCATTACAAGGAATAAAGACATGGTTATCATCACAATTCTCCATGAAAGATCTGGGAGAAGCATCATACATCCTAGGGATGAAGATCTATAGAGATAGATCTAAGAGGATGCTTGGTTTATCCCAATCTACGTACATTGACACAGTGCTAAAGAGGTTTAGCATGGAGAATTCCAAGAAAGGCTATCTTCCGATAGGCCATGGAATTCATCTTTCTAAGAAGGATTGTCCGACAACTCCTAATGAAAGAGAACGTATGAGTCGAATTCCATATGCTTCGGCAGTAGGATCGATTATGTACACCATGACATGTACAAGACCAGATGTGGCATACTCACTAGGAGTAGTGAGTAGATACCAATCTGATCCAGGAGAAAAACACTGGCAAGTTGTTAAGACAATCCTTAAGTATTTGAGAAATACTAAGGACCAGTGGTTAGTCTATGGAGAGTCTGATTTGAAACTTGTTGGATATACTGATTCCAGTTTTCAATCAGATCATGATGATAGCAAAAGTGTATCGGGTTTCGTGTTTATCCTAAATGGTGGAGCTGTTTGCTGGAAAAGTTCCAAGCAACATACAGTGGCAGATTCGGTGTGCGAGGCAGAGTACATCGCTGCATCAGATGCTGCGAAAGAAGCTGTGTGGCTGCGAAAGTTCATCTCCGAGCTTGGAGTGACACCTTCCATAGATGAACCAGTCCTGTTATACAGTGACAGCACTGGTGCCATAGCTCAAGCAAAGGAACCACGACATCAGCGCACCAAGCACATACTGCGCCGGTTTCATCTTATTCGAGAGATAGTAGACCGAGGTGACATAAATCTTAGAAGATTGATGGAAAGGAAAACCTAGGTGACCCATTTACTAAAGCACTCAGCATCAAGGAGTTTGACAACTATAAGTTGAAGATGGGTATTAGATACTGTAATGAGTGGCTTTAGGCTAAGTGGGAGTTTGTTGGGAATTGTATCCTAAAGCCAATCATTTGATGATTGTGCTGATGTAAATTGTATATAAATTGATATATTAATAAAAGTTATTTGGCAGTTTATTCATTACAAGAACATCTTCTTAATACTCCTGAAAGTAATGAAGCCCTTAGGATCTTCCTCACGATAAAGGAGGATTTATCTTAGAAGGTCCTTAAAAGAGTTCGCGACCAAATGATATACTATGACAGGGCCATAGTACTATCAATTATAGGACGTTGTATATCATATTTGTTGGTTATCCTCTTAACCAAGGAGTGTAGAGACACTGGTATGACATACAGGTGAAAGTGTAGGAGTACATTTCACCGAACGTGACTCATTTTCGGATACTCTGCTGTCAAGAGTTAATCCGAGAAGATATAGGTATAAGTATCCTTCAGACCTGAAGATCACAACCAGTGGCTTACAAGCAACTCATTGTACTTAGGTGCCGGACCACCTGGATTTCTAATCCAGCTACGAAAGGTTACTGGGTGCAGTCAAGTACTTGTGGTAGTCAGTTGTGGATCAAGATGGAATTTGACCTATCCCATTAAAAGGAGAAATGCTTGTGTTTCAATTTAGCAAGACCTTGGCCAAGGCACTTCATGTGAAAGTCACATGATCACTAAAGTTGAAATCACTTTATGGATTTGCTATTTAGAGTTGACAGGCTCTTAAGCCATCCTTAGCATTTGTGGTCAAGAGGATGAATTATACGGTAACTGTTTCTTAGGGTTCTTGGAGTTTGCTCGGCAACTCTTCGACCTATCCGGACGTCGGGTTCCATTGCTAGATGGGCACATCGATTAGTATAGAAAGTTGTTTCTATGCTACCGGCTTAGGTTCGAACCTAGAGAGTCACACGCATAGAAGTTTCCTAGGATGATCTATTTGCTGATCAACGATTGAGAATCGTATATGATTTAATTAATCAATTTGATTGATTGAATTATCTCAATTGGGTTAAGTACAATTGAATAAGATTCAATTTGGTTTAAGTCTATTAGAAGGACAAGTCAATTTCAAATATTGATTTGAAATTAGACTTGATTTGAATTTAAATAGATTCAGGACTAGCCAAATTTGATTTGGGCTTGGACCATGATCTATGTGGGTTAAGTCAAATAAATTCAGATCAGAACCCAAACCTCTCGAATATGGATCTCATATGATGAGATGGCTAAAATCTCATCTCATGAGATAGAATTTAATGCATGACATTTATTTACCGAACGTCGGATTTATCCCTCGTCTCTTTGGTTTTCTCCGAACGACGGAACTAAACCAAACGCTGCGACTCCTTGGTTTTCTCCGAACATCGGAATTAAACCAAGCGCCGCGCCTTCGGTGTCTCTTCCTTTTGCCAAACGACGGATTCTTAAATGTCAGAATTAAATGTCATGGCTAAATCTAGACTATAAATAGAGGGCATTCCCTCACCAGAGAACACATAACAAAAAATAGAACAACAATACACGATTTGTCGTGGATTGTAATTCTAAATTGTCGTGGATTATAATTCTAAAATGTTAGAATAGAAAATCCTGGTGATTCTGGTGTTAGCGGAAGCCTGGTGGATCTTGGAGGAAGATTCAAGTGAGAGGATTCAAGATCAGCAAAGCTATTTTTCCGCGAGCTAGCACTCCCGGAAATCTGATCATTCGGGGCTTCACGTGGATGATACTAGAGGCCGGACGATTGAACGGCTGCAGAGCAATAAGGATTTACCTACTGTTCTTAAGGTAAGTGATTTGATCCCTAGATCTTAAGGCAGGCTTCAAGATAATAGTGTGACTAGTCATCTTGAAGATCAAGATATGATCTTGATATTTTATATGCATATTTTAGATCAAACGACCCTGAATATATAGGCAAAGATATGATCTTGATGCATATTAGATAGATTAATATGTAATCTTTTAATTTCCGCAATGATAATAGTTATCAATTTTTAAAAATATGCATGCCTCGGAGACTATTTCTCCCTACAGGTGCCAGCTCAATAGTAATGTGCAATGCTCATGCTACAGCACAATCTATAGGATGATCAGTCCCATAGCTACCTAATGCTCAGTATGATACATACATCAAAATATGTTCTTTCTACAAGTTTATCATGCAAATATGCCATATGTGCATCTAAAATTAACATATCAAAAACCAGGCTTAATACTTTTGTTTAAAACTCACGTTCAGAACTCATACTTTGTTTCTTGGCTCAAACTCATGCTTTAGACTCACATATTAAAACCCATGCATCAGAATAACATATACGACGTTCTCATTTCCCAAGTTTAAAAACACATATAGTCCTCTAGTAAGCATATCATATCACGGTTAGGTATTAACATCATTATATTAGTTCAAAATAAATTTTTATTGCTAGATGAGAAATCCACTCACCTTAGTAATAGCACTTCCATCTAGGAATCAATACCGATGTTCCTACTTCCTGAAACAACCCTCTTAACCTATATCACCATACAGACACAATAACTATTAGAATCACCTGTATGCAAGCTTTCCTTTGAAACTATGCATGCATATATGCTCAAATCCTTGGCATCTCATTATTTTCTTCCATCCTTTTTCTACTAAAATTACCTCTACTATTATCTTATCTACAATAGTCTATGAAAAATCTATGCTATATAGAATTTAGAAAAGCTAGAGCTTACCTTGGAAACTAGCTTTTTCCTCAAGCTTTTCCTTCCTTTTTCTTCTTCTTCTTCTTCTTCTTCTTCTTCTCTTTTTTTCTTTCTTTCTTTCCTTCCTTCCTTCCTTCCTTCCTTCTTTCTTCTTCCGCCTGATTTCCTCTTCTTCATGGCTTTATGAAAACTTAAAGGTTAAGGCATTGCGTGAATGGGTTTTAAATAACTCAGCAAATTACCATTTTGCTCTCAATAGCTTTTAATGTATGCCTTTTGGAATACATGTGGCTCACTTCTAACCATTACATTTTATCCTTCAATTTTTCTTTTCCAAATTGCTCTTGAAAATTTCTTAATTAATTTCTCAGGGGTCACCTATCCTCATGTCTGAGCACGCTTAATCTATGAAAATCTGCCAATATCTTGAACAATAGTAGTCCTGTGATCGCATAAAAGATGTTCATATGACCTTCTCCTCGAGATAGTATACCAATCTATAGTCATCATTGAGTCACTACCTAATTACTTTTTTAGTTATTAATAAATTTCACTTTCACAGCTATTTCATTCAAATTCCTGCATTACTTGACTTGAAAAATGAGTACCAAACAGTTTAAATCAAAATAATCGATTATTGTGGTGTTTACCAACTTCTTTCTGACAATCGAGAGATCTTTTCCTTACCAGTCGGCTGGGCAAGTTTGCTTGCCCAACCGATTGAGCAATCCAAAATTCACTTTTCTTAAAAAAAATTTGAAGCAAAGTTTGCCAGTCGACGAAGAAATTCTAACTCATTTCTCTTTACCAGTCAACGAAGAAATTCTAACCCATTTCTCTTTTGACAAACTTCGGAAGCCTTTCTAAAAATAATCGACTGGGCCAGCTTCACTCCGTTTTCTCCTGACAATTCCCATAGCCTCTTCTGAATCAGTCGGCTGGCCAACTTTGCCAATCAACTGGACCAACTTCCTTCTATTTCTCCTTGGCCACTCCCACAGCATTCTCCTTGCTTAGTTGACTGGGCAGCCCAATCCCTTGTTTCCTCCTAAGCCAGTCCACTGACCCCAAGCAACCGTCAATTGACTGAGAAGGGAAGTCTTACGTGAGGGGGAAAAGAATGATTGGCACTGAGAAGGGAAGTCTTACGTGAGGGGGAAAAGAATGATTGGCTGCCAATCATTCTTTTCCTATTTCATCCCCTTTTTTTCTTTTCTTTTTCTTTTTTTTTCGTAACAGGTTCAGGAACTTTTAAGAGCATGTCAACTTCTGGATTTCATTTCAATCTTTTCCAACTTGTTACAAATTGTCATTACAATACAAAAGTATACAAAAATCCTGATTATAATTTTAATTGAATAATTTGCATGAATCTTTGAAAAAAAACACAAAAATTCAAGAAAAACTTAGAGTATTACAAATAGTATCTATACTAATCTAATCCATCAGTTTCATATATTGATATAGATTGGAACAAATTTGTGAATGCCAATACCAAGAAGAATCAAAATCTATAACTGTAAAGCTTTCAGCGAGAGATGGATGGAGCTTTTTGTTTTGCCATACTTAATTACTATTTTCAACATAAGGTGTAATTTAGGTGGTGAGAATATTGTTAGGCATGAGCAAATTAAATGAGGCTTAATAATATCCATTAAAATTTATATATGTGCATTGGCTTTGGTTATGTTTCATTCAAAGTTGTGGTTTGCTATATATATATATATATATATATATATATATATATATATATATTCCCCCTTCAACATTGATGTTAAACCTCTGGCTGTTACTGTCTAGCATGTAACACCCATAAATTCCAAGGATATAATGTATTTTGTTTGTTATTTTTGAATAAATGAAGAGGTAAGAATCTTCAAATATTGCATTCAAATAAAATTGCACCCAGATGCAAAAGCAATGATCCTCAATCCAATCAATCCCAATGGCTATCCATCACCTGGTTGTTAGTTTGATATTTTGTAAATTTGATCACTTTGGGATGGTATTTTTTAAAACCATTGAAATTATTCAATTCTAGATAATCAAAAATCTAAAAATATGAAAACCATGGAATCAAAAGATTTTCTTATTTAGTATATAATTTTTGTATGGGCTTTGAACGTGAGTTTTTATTATCAAAAATTTAATTAGGATGAAGATTATTTTAAAATAAAATATTTGGTAAGAGAATTCAACATGGTTTTCATCAAAATCTATCTCACATAAGGATTTTTTGTGGATTTTTTAAAATTATTATTTTTGAGAAATTTAATACTTAATTAGTAAATAATGAAATGTCTGCCTCTTTATATATTGATAATATAAATGGAGTTTATCATAGTATTAAGGACATCTTCTTTAAATATCTTCATACTAAATGAACCAGCAAGATAAAATAAGAAAGAGCATAAGAGAGAGGATGAAATACTATCTCATGTTTTGTGATAGCCTAACAAATCAAATGGGACAAAAAATATTCTATCCTTAGTGTTATAAAAGATTGGGCAAGATTATAAATATAGTTTCCTAGTTTAATAATTATATTCTTAAAAAAATAGTAATAGACATTATTTATTACTGAAGATAAGAACAATTGAGAGAAAATAAAGTAGTAATTAAATAAAATAAAAATAAAAATTACTATTTAATAGAATTGATTATCTTTTTTTCAACAAGATTTGTAATTTTGTAGGATAAAATTTTAATAAATTGAGAAAAAAATTATTCTAAAAAAAATGCTTACAAATAAGGCTTTTGCTATGTGACTCAATACAATTTTTTTTTAACTTAGTTTTTAACTTTTTCTAAACATTTGATTTATTTTTAGTGCGTCAAATCCAGCATTGATAGTGTGCATGGCTAATGTATATAATTAAAATAAAAAAAAAAATTGTTTCGTAAAGAAATATAACGTGTTCGTTCCAATTAATCCAACCTTATGGGGCTCTATTGATGAGATGGATCCAAACTCATGGAATTTCATCTCTTCTTTTGAAAAAACATGAAAATTTAATCAAGTTGAATGTACCCTCATAATGGATGAACATACTAAAATCATAGTTGTCAAATCTGATCTGAACATCGGCTCGGCCAAAGGCTCGGTCATCGAGTCATTGGTTCAATTGTTGGGTTACTAATCGAGTCATTGGTTTAACCGTTAGGTCACTAATTGAACCATCGATTCAATTATTTTAATATAAAATATATTTATATTAATAAAAATTAATTTTTAATAAAAAAATTAAGCTTAACATGATAATAAACTCTAACATCTAATGCCATAAAAAATTGATTCAAGCTGGGTTGATGATTCATGGGTGAACCGGATGATTGATCGAGTTATTTTAAATCTCTTATACATTTGGTTTTATGTTAGAATCGCACCAGCTTGGACTCGGATCTCGATTTCAATTGGTGCAATTGGCCGGTTCATTCCACTTCTGACAATTATGGCTAAAACTATTGATGTAAAGGCAGGCATTGAAGCTGATAAAAAAAAAATTATAGAATCAATTAGCCATAAAAATATTAATTAAAAATAAAACAATTAATTTATCTGATAAAATATTATAAATAATTCTTCTCTAACAAACCTTTCTAAAAGTGATGGTAATCCTCTCTCCATGCTAATCTGGCGCGCCGCGCCGCTCATTGACAACCAGCGGCAGCGCCGTCTCTACATCGTTAGGTAACGGACCAAATCTGTCTACCATTTTACTTTCTACGTCGTTATTGATTTTGACCGGCGATCTGGCCCTTCTCTCCGTCCCTCTTGGTCCGCTTCTCTCCCTTCTCCCGTTCGTTCGGCTCCAGAATCCCGTCCGTTTCCTCGTAGGTGCGAGATTCTTCTCCATCTGCGTCTATACTTCTTGTTCGTGTGTTTCTCTTTTGAGACGAAAAAAAAAAAAAAATTCGTTCTTGCTTGTTTTGTCCACCCTTTATTTCATGTTTCTGGATTTCTTTCTTTTATTTGTGACGTTGCTTTCAGCTTCAGATTGGAGAGGAGATTCTCCAAGGAAGGTGCGAATTGGAACCGACTGGTGATTCTGTGTACGGTTTCTAATTCTTCGTTGCATGGACTTCGATTTCCTCCGCTACTTCATTTTATTCCTTCAGGATTTAAGGATAATACTGTTTTTTCCCCTCGCATAGATCGGGATTTCTTTTTAATTATACGCAATGATTGTATGCCCAGGTCATGTGGACGTTTATGAACTTTGATTTCGGAGCAAAATAATGTTAATATTTTGTAATTGGGCATAAAACAATTACATTCTGAGTTCTGAATTTCTGGATTTAAACTACAGTGTCGATGTTGTTTCTTATGTTTTGTGTTTAATTGAGTCTATTTCTACGCTTTCGTACCCATGTAGAAAAATTAAGATAAATTTATTAAACACTCCAAAGGATTTATTTATTTAGAAGAATCTGTCATGTCCTCTCCTCTCTTTTTCCCGCATTATGGTGGGCACCCATTCGGTTGGCTCTCAGCGCACAACTGCGAAGAAGAATCTGGTCTCAATGGCTTAGCCTGAGCATAAATAGGTTCCCATACACCATACTAACTCAGTGGGTCTCCATGAAACCTCGATAGATTATGTTCACAAGTTCCATAAACTTTCTTCTGCTAGTAAACATGGCGAATGTAACACGGCAATCTTAGTAGTTGAAATGCTTGACTTTTATTTTCTCAAGGAACTGCATTTGACATCTCTATCACACTTTTTTTTAAAAAAGTAGAAACCAGAGTTTTATTTTCTTTTTATATTTCTGACCACAGCAACATATTTGGTAGTCAAGTTACTTTTTATTTTTCAGGACTTCGGAAGGATAAGGAAGAGGCAGAGTGGAAGTAAATTACAAGTGGTTCTTTTGGTTTCCCAAATGTAACTTTTTTAAAAAAAAAAAATGAAAGTGAAAAAATTCACTTCCATACCTTTCATAAATAATGAAAGTTAAAAATAAAAAATAAAAACAATATAACTAAACATATCTTTTACATTAGATTTGGTGTTTCTACATTTAAAAATAAAAAAATAGGAAACAAAAGTGATACCAAATAGTCTTCCAACTTTGACTTTTGCTCCTCATGGTAATACCATCCCCAATAGTAGTAATATCCAAAGATTATGGTACCATGCACCACTCCCATGCTGATACCATTCTGTGGTGACTATTGTCATGGATTTGCATGCTTAGACATAGAGTCCAATGGATAGGCACTATTTTAGCTTGTATTGCTGTGCTGTTCTTTTCTTAAGAGGGATACTTTGAATATCTTTTGACACGTGTTCTGGTTTGTTTCATGCAAGAAGACATAATTTTACATAATTAATAAAAATCTAGCATCATGAATTATTAGAAACATCCATCCAGATAGTTGTTCATCTTGTTGATTTCATACTCTACGAATTACTATTAGAAAAATCATGTTGTAGGGATTATAAACAAAAGTACAATTTACATGCATGATACTTTCAAAGCCTAACTATAGAATGAAAAAAATTACTGAGTATAATAAATCATACACACCTAAATATGATTGTATACCTAGACATAAGTGCCTATGTGCATCAATATTATATGTCGATTTTTAGGCATTGTAAACAAAATTTCACTTGGAGTTCATAATATTATGAACTTACAACTTATAGAGAACATTTATGGAAAGTTACATAAGGGAAGTCACATAAAGAAAGAGGCAAACTATGTATAATTATAATAGAAATAAATATAGCTATTAGACCAAGATTAGTTGGTTGTCATCCCTTAACTTTGATTCCGGCTCTTCTACTTTAGGAGATTCTTTGATGGAGTTTTCCCACTTTGGAGCATTGTGTTATATATGGGGTAGTTGTCTCGGTTGCCTCTCATGGTCTGGGAAGGTGGTTTCCATATCTGCCTTGTTTGAAATTAGAGATGTAATACCAGCTGTGCAAGATGGACACGGTGTGCCCCAAGTCTCTTAACCACCTGACTGTATCGAAGTGGAGATCAAGGGGTGATAGATAGCAGTACAGGATCATGTGGTGGTGATGACAGTGGTCGTAGCTGCAGTGAGTGGCAGTAACTGTTGTGGTGGTGGTGCCATGGTAGTGATGGTACCTTTGTAAACAGAAAACAAGACTAAAATGTTGAAAAAAAAATTTTACTAATGAGATTTAAAAAAAATTGGAAATCTTTTCTTTCAGAGTATTTTTGGCTGGGAGGAAGTCTTTTGAGGTCATGTTTATCGAACGCACAGAAAAACCAAAAATGTTTACCAAACATGCTAATTTGTTTCTTTTCTTGTGAAAACAAAAAAGAAACATCAAACAACAGCATTATCAATCAAGCCTTTTCACCTTTCCTCTTTTATGTTCATTTTATATGCTACAGTCTTGTATTCCTAGTAAATATTTGGTATTTATGGGAAAAAGGAACTTGCAATGCTTTCATTGTCCTGTCCATTATATTTTAAGGAGACTGTTGACTTGATAGCTGACTGTGCGTTCTATTGAACTTCAAGCATTTCTTTCTCTTTTATAGTCTTGTCTTGTTACAACTGCTTTGCTACCGTTGGTGCTCTGAATGCTTGAAATGCTTTTTGATTTTTGCTAGTATGTTTATGAACTTGATGCTTTTTACTTCTCATCAGACTAGGTAATATATTGCACAACTTGTCTTGGAGTGTTAAGGGAATTAAAGTCTACAAGCTTCATGATCCCTCGTGTATAAGCTCTTTTCACACTAGTTAATTAGCGAAAAAAGAAGGTTTTCTGTGAAATGTTTTGAGAGTAATAGGATCGGTTCAGAAACTTTGGCTACTTTTACTGATTCTTTTGTTTCTCATTGTTTATCGTATTTCACTTTGCTTTGCCTCAGTCCAAAACTTGCTGGAGTCATCAAAGAAGGAGTTCATAGCAATAAATACAATGGCCTCTGCTTCTGAAAGGGATACGTTTAGCATCTCTGGACCTAGACATCTGGCCTCTGTAGATTGGTATGAATTTTGTTAGTTTTCTATTTGGCCTATTTATTAAATAAATAAAAGTTTGATTTTCTTTTTTTTTCAATTTGAAAACTAAAATTCTGTTGTTATCATTGAATATAATTAAATTTTGTTGTCTTGTTATGTTTCAGAACTAAGAATTTTGGATCGTTTTGAAATTATTAGGACTCATGGAATGAATTATTTGATGTTCTTTTAGATTCATAATCAAGTTTAAGCTGCCACAGATTAAAGAATGAAAAACACAATTATGCAGTTGCAGAAGCTTCTGTAGTGGTGGGAAGATGTAAATTTACCATATATATAGCACCCATAGCTATGGCCAGACCAAACTGTACACTCACTGATATGATCTTTAATCAAACAAGAATTTATGTGATTTGAAATAAGATAATGATGATGACAGACTGGCTGAGGAAAAATAAATTAAAGAAAGCTTACAGGCATGGAGAATATCTTGCAACATCTTATATGAAGTTATAATTCTTTGTTGAACGGTAAAGATGGAGAAACCATCATTAGTACAGATGAATACTCTAAACTAAAATCATGGATGATGGGCTATAGAACTGGCGTTGGAGGTCATGTAGTGGCAAGCACCTTGGTCTAGAGACTAGAGTTAACTACACTCCTAAGGAGGTGGTTGTGATGGAAATATGGTCATAATAGCAATGTGATAACAGTGACAATAAAGGTGTCCCAAGAAGATCATCTGATTGTTGGATGAGAACTTTGACAGAGTCTGAAGTTGCAAGAGGCAACATGTGGCAGAGACGAGTAACCTCAGACAGCAGTTCTTTAAGAGTAGTTTCATGAATTAGAGTGAACAGCATTACAAAGATTTGCCTACATTTCTGCTTAAGCTTGTGTCACGACAGTGTCATGAATTAGTCCTCAGCTGAACAAGGTAGCTCAAGTTTCCATGAATTCCTCACTCCACTGACTGCTTCTCATAATTTTCCAAATTAAACCTTTCATTTACACCACTTGGATACGCTGCATGACTGCTTGGAGTAAACACTATGATCTCCGATTTTTAAAAATCTGATGCATCTTCAAAGGGGCTTAAGTGGATCAGCGGGTAAATCTTTGTAACCCTAAGGAAGTTAATTTGCAATCATTCATGGATATTTATAGCTTCCACATCTGCATCGCTTAAAGATAGTTGCGCAATGAAAAATTAACAAAGACACAATTTTGAGGTGAAATGCTGATGAAAGAAGGTGAAACTTGCTGGTCAACAAGCTATCAGTTTCCTAGAAATTTTGCAGCATGGTTATTTTGCATCTGATTGTTGAGGATTCTTCTGAACAGAATGATTCCATGTGTCAACCTCTTGGCTGAACCATTATGGAGGAGAATGAAACAACATTATTGCTCTTGTCAAGGCTCATGCCAATCTTGCCAAGAGGGTCATAATGTTGACATTGTTGATGACATTATAAGAATGTTAACCAATCCTATTTTAGCAGTTGATAATAATAGTAGGATCGTTTATAAATGGGATAATTACACCATGAGTACATAAACTTATTTGGGGTTTTCAATTGAGTCCTTATACTATTTTTTTTTTTTCAATTGAAGATATTAACTCATGTAAGTTTTTAAATTAAGTACATTTTTAACAATCATCAATGATGACTTGACGGATCACATAATGGTCATTAATGGTAACTTGAGTATACTTTTTTTCGATTAAGTACAACTCATAAAAGTTTTTCAATTGAGCACACCAACTCATAAAAGTTTTCAATTAAGTATACTTATTTAAGTTGAGCTAGCATTTCTCATAAATGCATAACAAACCAATCAATCAAAAATTTTACATATAAAATTCACTACATAATAGCCCAAAGAAGAAATATTATTATCTATTTATGTATAAAAAAATCATATACATGAAAAGTTAAACAGCAAAATAGTGACTTTCTAGTTGCTCAACTAATATTAAATGAATTAATAAAAAAATTGCACTTTAAGTATATGTCTTTTTTATGTTATTCACTTTTTGATGTGTTAGTAACATATTTATCAACCAAAAAATTTTGCCTTCTTCCAAAGGCCAGTAACTCCGCAAAGCGTATTTGGTTCTATCACATAGAGCTAGATGTTAAAAGGGTATCAATGGATAACCTCTATAATTTTTCTACCCACATTCTCTATGCTTGATTAAAAAAACCTTTATAAGTCGATGCACCCAATTGAAAAACTTTTAAAATTCATATACTCAATTAAAATAAAAAAGTATATTCAAGTCATAGTTGATGGTCATCATATGGCCTATTAAGTGATCATTAACGGCCATAAAAAATGTACTTGATTGAAAAAACTTACATGAGTTAGGATACTCAATTAAAAAGAAAATTAGTATAAGGACTCAATTAAAAATCCTAAATAAGTTCATGTACTCATAGTGTAATCATTCCTTTATAAATCAGGCTACCAGCAAACTATTTTTATAAATGCGATGTACAGGCTTCTTAGTATCATTCACAAGTTTCTTACCTTTTTGGCATTTGATTGGTGGAAAGCCTAATGTTTCTCTTTTTTTCATGTTGAAAAGGAAATGCCAGCATCACCGAAGATCTGTTGCTGCATGTTTAGTTCGGGTGTGTATATTTTGGAGCATGATCGTCAACAAAATCACCAGGGCTCTGAAGTTCTTGCACCTCCATGGTGGGAGTTCTTCCATTTTGAGCTAACCCGTAAGCTTGTTGATGATGCCGACTCCTCTTTCTTTGGTGCAATCTATGAATTCAGCCTCCTACTTCTATGCAAGACTCCAATGCTCCTAAGTTTGTCATTGCCTTTAGAGGCACAATCACCAACAAAGAGTCCTTAAGTCGGGATCTCAAATTGAGCCTTCATATAATTCAAAATTGCCTCCACAGGTCATCCCGTTTTGAGATAGCAATGCAAGCTGTTCGGAATTTAGTCTCAGCTGTTGGAAGTTCAAATGTTTGGCTAGCTGGCCATTCTTTAGGATCAGCCATGGCAATACTTGCTGGAAAGAACATGGCGAAGGTGGGTATCCTTCTTGAAAACCTTTCTCTTTAATCCACCATTCTTCTCAGCTCCAATTGAAAGGATCCAAGACAAGACAGTGAAGCAGGGAATTCGTATTGCAAGCAGCCTGATTACTGCTGGGCTATCTATTGCTCTGAAAGGCCGTAACGAGAGGCCTCTTTCGGAGGATTCTTTTGCCCTTTTATCATCATGGGTCCCAAATCTTTTTGTGCATCCAGGTGACCATATCTGCTCGGAGTATATAGGATACTTCGAGCATAGGAGGAACATGGAGGAGATTGGAGCTGGATACATTGAAAGGCTGGCAACGCAGAATTCCATTGAGATCTATTCTTAACTGCATTTGGAAAAGAATCTGAGCCATTGCACCTTCTTCCATCAGCAAATTGACAGTTAATTGGACTCCTTCTCCAGACTTTAAAATTGCTCATGGCCTACATCAGTGGTGGAAACCAGATCTACATCTGCAATCTAAGCAGTATATTTATGCATGATATAAACAAAGAGAAGGGCTTTTGACTTATTCAATGTGGAGAAGCAGGGTAGGCATCATTCATTTTATTAATTTGATGTGGCACTAGGAAGTAGATTGTTTGCAAGTCTTATCATGGGATGACATATATCTCTTTTCGAGTGGAAATTGCCTGTAAAAACTAAACTACCTTCTGTGCAATGTTGACTGGATGTATTTAATACATCATATTTGTATTTCTTCGTCTGGCGCATCAAAAATTCTTTTCTTGATTTTGTCTTTTTTGGCTGTTTGATTGTTGTTGGTCAATTTAGACTCACTGACGTAAACTAATTAGCGTTGCGGAAGCTTGAGTTTGACACTTCATATTTCTCATCAAAAGACTGAAAAGAGAAGTGACAAGCTGGATCATATCCTCCTCGTAGGTTGGGATTCTGAGCATAAGAAAACGTGTTGTTTGACAGAACCGCTACTAAACGTCACTACCATGATCTATCTTACTACCACATGAGCAAAATCGATCAGCACCTATGTATCTTTTGAAGCCCAAGTGCTTGATTGATGCTAAACCATGGATCTAACGAATCTCTGCTTTGGACTTGATTAAAATTTTTATATTATCAAAGGAAGCAAAGAAGCTAGAAGCAATAGTCCTTTGGACCTTAGCTTACATGCTTGAGATTGATTCCCTTATATTCCGTCTACCCTTGTACTCGGTCAAAAAATTAGAGAAACAAAAGGTCATTGATAAAAGGCCATTGCTACCGTCTAAAATGATAAGACTGTTCTCATTGTCGATATACAGTCAAGTGATAGAGGCAATCATGGCACCTCAATTCGCGTGGAGACCAGTTGATGGGGGGAGTGAGACCAAATGCACAGATGGGACCAGCTCTTGTTCGTCCTCTTTCTCTCTTTTGGGTCCACGATTAATCATGGTTGTCTTTTTGGTTCATTCCTTGTATCATTCAGACAAAAGGATGGTTAAAATAGTTAACGTTCTGGAGATAAAGAGGACCAACATGCATCTTGTTGGTCCATTGTACGTGGATATCAATTCTTGGGCGAGTTTGCAATAACGAATGTCTAATGTTAAGGACCGGTGTCAGGTTCCATGGGTTCTGTGTTCTGTTGTTAAATTTCCGCCGAATATTAAAACAGAGCCGTCGTAAGGGAACTCACTGCCACATCCAGCAATCTGCAGTGCTTCGACAACGAAGGCCGGTTGTTGGTACGGTGGCGATACTTGCGAGCCAGCTTGCTGAGATGAGGTGTTTAACTTGCGGTCCTCTTGTCCTCTTTGTCGAAGCTATAAATATTCGGTAGCAACTATTAGATTCCTATTTGCAACGTCCTAATACTATCTATCTATTGGACGACTTTATTTTATCAAACAATATTTTTATCGCACATCATAAATCAAATAGAATCATCGTATACCATAATTTAGTTAGAATATATCTCAAATCGTATTGATGATGCATGAATAATTTCACATTATAATAAAATTTTACTATCGTTCAATGAATAGTTTCAATAATAATATCATTGATCAGCTTTAATATTATTTGTAACGGTTCAAGCCTATTTATTAGTTTAATTAATCTAATTCATGTGGTTTTAAAAATTAAAGTACAAATTAATTGATAGCAGATCAATTTGAGTTATAAACTTTTAAAGCTTTTTTTAAAAATTATTTTTAATTATTATGATTATTAATTGATAATAATCATGAAATATGATGAAAAATGCCACACAATAAGTGTCTAGTTTTTATTTATTATTCCTCTCTGGCATCTCAGCTTTGTAAAGTTTAAAATAAGATATCCATGTGTTGATTGAAATTAAAAAATAAAAAATAAGAATAAATTATAATAATATTGATGCGGGTAAAATCCTTACCGCATCGATTGATAGACGTGGCAGTCAGTAAGGCTCACTCCTAGGCTCTGACCCACTAACTGCCATATTTAGAAAAGGTCAAACTGCATTGCCTGCAGTCTTCGTACCTCGGCAGGACCGAGCTATCTCCGAACCTCGGTAGGATCGAGCTATTTCCGAACCTCGGTAGGGCTACGCTTTCTCCGTATCTCGATAGAGTCGAGCTATCTCCATACCGATAGGGCCAAGCCTTTTCTACATCTTGGCAGGGCCAAGCTTTTTCTGCATGTCTCGGCAGGGCCGAGCTATCTCTATGTCTTGATAGGGCCGAGCCTCATCCTCTCAACGTAAGCACCATTGCTGCCCCAAACCTCGTTGGGTATCTCGAAGAATAAACTATCCGGATAACACACCTGCATACCTATGGTAATCGGATAGAGTTCTACTAGTCTTTATGTAACGCTCCATAAAGAGCTAGGAAACTCCAACAAATTATTATAAGCGGCAGACACTCAAAACTACATCCTGCTAAATTTTTTTTATTTTCATCTCAATTATATATACACATCACTCAAATCAATACTAAGCATCAACTTGCTCAGATAATATTTTTTATGACATTCTCAAGCAGTTTACAAGATTACATTCACAATCGACATCCAAATCATAAGTACATACATCATACTCATAATTTTCTCCAAAACATAAGTCTTGTATTCATATCCAAATAAGTCTAATACATCACCACATCTCACTGTACATATGTACATATACATACATATGAATATCACCCACACTAGCTTAATATATAAATTTATCATTTATGCTCTTGCAATCTGGCAGGCTTCGGCAGCTAAGGGTCTCAATCCCGCAAACCTTAATCCTGCCAAACAGACTCACTGATCTAGAAGAAGAATATTAACAACAGAGGGATGAGACCTAAGTCCTAGTGACTAAATAACCATCTAACCAAGGAGAAATAGAGAACCATAACATCACATTTCAACAATATGCTTATACAAAATAGCTTGTATAAATCAAAGTACAATTTTAACATGATATCAGATAAAGTAAAATGTAGCTTATTCTTCAAATAATATACCAGTATTGAAATGCTCTACAATAACTTTTACTGAAAAATAACTCATTAATATAATATCCGTGCATGATGCATTACAACATGAAGATATACATTCTTTACCTACAGCTCAGACTTTCTTTATTAAATTTCCTGATCCCCACTAGGATCTGCCTGCCCACTGGCATCTTATGTAAACTTTCCTCCTAGGATAAATACTTAGCCCACTGGCCCTTTTAAATCACAATATAAGCTTTTAAATCTTATGATACTGGGTGTAATGCCTCTAAGGTACCATCCTATAGTTGCCCTCCTATAGGTATACTCTCATTGGGTGCATACTAGCAATAGAATCCATGCACAAATAGCACCCCTTACCCATGCGGTTCACATAGTAAATTGCTTTATTCCTTAACCCTGGAACCTCGAATTTTTACTTTGCCCCTATGGGCTATATAATAACCAGCTATGATTCTTGCCCCTATGGGCTACTTACAACCTGCCCCACTGGACCTGGTCTATCGTACACTTACCCATGTTTTTAGGGTTCATCGTACGATTGAATTGCAAAGAGGTGACGGCTCAATAGTAGTGTGATGCTCATGTTACAGCACAGTCTACAGGATGATCAGCCTCATAGTTGCCTGAATGCTCTGTATGACTCATACAACATAACAGATTCTTTTTAATATTTTTTCATGCACATATATCATGTATGCATCTGAAACTCATACATCAAAGCTCAGTCTTAGTTCCTTTGCTTTTAAAACTCATGCTCATAAACTCGAACTTTAACTCATGCTCAAAACTTAAGTTTTAAATCCTATAATAAAACTCAAGCTCAACATTCGTGCATCAAAAACCTATGCACTAGAATATAATATACTAGGTTCTCATTTCTCATATTTAAAATATACATAGTACTCTACTAAACATAGCATACCATAGCTCGGTATTAATATTATTATACTGGCTCAAAATAAACTTTTCATTACTAGATGGAAAACTTACTCATCTTAGCAAAATATCCTTTTAACTGGTACTCAAATATGGTGTTTCTGCTCCCTGGAACAACCCTTGTTGCCCAGATATAGTAACCCAAGAGGAGGGATGAATTGGGTTTTCCAAAAATTAATAGACTAATTATTAAGTATGTGCACTTAAATATTTTTCACAAATAAATCAAGTGTAGTGTGGTGAACATAATATGCAAGCAACATAGAAAATATCACACACAAACACAACAAGATTTATAGTGGTTCGGTGCCAACCCTGCACCTACATCCAGTCCCCAAGAATCCCTTGAATATTTCACTATCACCACTACCTACCTGGCTAGCAAATTTGTTTATGGGCACAAGCAAGCCTTACACACTAGTCTTTTGAACTAGTCTTCTTGTTTACGGGTACAAGGGGACCTTACACACTAGCCTTCCAGGCTAGTCTTCTTATTTATGGGTACAAAAAGACCTTACACACTAGCCTTTTGGGCCAATCTTCTTATTTATAGGTACAAAGAGACTTTAAAAACTAGCCTTCTGAGCTACTCTTCTTATTTATGGGTACAAGGGGACCTTTTACAACACTTGTTTCTGGGCACAAGCTAGCCTTACAAGATCAAGCACAATAATATCAAGTTAATACAATAAGCTCATAATAAATGAGTAGATATTCAAAAAGAAACACTTAGCAAATATTGAAGAACACTTCTTAAGATGGCTTCTTCCTTTGAGCGCATCGGAGCAATGATGAACCCTTTGATGAAGCTTGAATGCTCTTCAAAGAGGGTTGATGGAGCTTTAACACCACTTCAAAAATCAGCAGTGAATAAACTCCGGTGGCTTGAAACAATCAATACAATACTCCAATACACCTCTTTACAAATAATAAATCTCTCTTTCAAATGATTCTTCTTACAAAGATTTTCAACAAGATTTTCACTCTATTTTTTACACAATTTTTCATATAATTTTTCTCTCTCTTTTTCTCTTTCTTTTTCTTTTCAAGAATCACAATTCAACAGCTCAATATATAATTAAGAAAGAAAATATAGCCGTTACATGACCGTTGTGAAATAGAGAAGAGAGAGAGGGCAATGGCACTTGGCAAGCTTACTTAAGGAGTTCGGTCATCCAAGATTAAAATCTGGTTGCCTAACTCCAGAGATTATATGGCAAAGCGAAGAACCAAAGAAGCACCAACAATGGAATTACTGGATAGAAAAATTATAGCAAGAAGCCAGCAAGAAGTCCAAAATCCAAATGAGAACGACATCCCCAAATATAAAATGGCAAGCTAAGGAAAAAAGTAGCATGCCAATCCATAAAACCGGCAAGCTAATTTGAAATCCAGTAAACCAAGTATAGAAATTGGCAGCCCAATATATCAAATTTGCATTCCAATTTTTGATCACAGGGAAGCCAGCCAAGAGCAGAGAAAAACCAGCAAGCCAACTTTAAGAATTAGTATTCAAACTTTTGAGCACAGGAAATCAGCCGAGAGTTCACAAAATCTGGCAAGCCAACTTTAAGAATTAGCATTCCAACTTTTGAGCACAAGAAATCAGCTGAGAGTTCTCAAATCCGGCAAGGCAACTTTAAGAATTAGCATTCCAACTTTTGAGCATAGGAAATCAGTCAAGAGTTCTCAAAATCCGGCAAGCCAACTTTAAGAATTAGCATCATGGAGCCACTTCTGAAAGGCAACATAAATTGGTATTCTAATATAAAGACTAGCATGCCAAAATAAGCATCAGATAGCCAATCCGAAAGGCAACAATAATTGGCAAGTCAATATACCAACCATCAACCCAAGAATAACCATCAGGGAGCCAATCCGAAAGGCAACAATAATTGTCAAGCCAATATAGAAATCAGCAAACCAAGATTCAAGCAACAGGCATCCAACCGAAGGCAAACCAAAGATCGGTAGTTTAAGGACAAAATTTGGTATTGATTCAAAATAGCATTGAGTTATAAATAAGAATTTATAAGATGATTAAATCCAGTTCAAGACAATACAAATATAATTAAACTTAAAAGTCATCTTGTTGAATGAACCATTCAATATAAAATGTATAAAAATCATCTAGAGATTATAAAATTTAAGTTCATTGAAAAATAAGTTTAATCACTGCAAGCATATTTATACATTACCTGTATTATCTCTCATTTTGAATCATAGTTTATCTTGATTTGAAGTAACACCATCTTCTTGATGATCATCTGAAATTTGTTTAACTCAACCATAAAATCATTAGTATCATACTTAATTATTTTGTAGTCATTAAAATCAATATGAGGCTAACAACCCTCTTGACCTATGTCAACATCCAGACGCGTTAGCTATTAGGGTTATATCCACACGAGGTTTTCCCAAAACCATGCATGCATACATGATCTATCCTCTAATATCTCATTATTTTCTTCCACCCTTTCTACTCAAGATTACTTTACTATTACCTCAAAATACACTAATCTAAGAAAATCTAAAGTCATACAAGATCTAGGGAAGCTATAGCTTACCTGGAGTCGAGCACAAACCCCAAGCTTCCCTTTCCCTTTCTTTTTCTTCTTCTTCTTCTTCTTCTTCTTCTTCTTCTTTTTCTTCCTCTCTTTTCTTTCTTTCTTTCTTTCTTTTCTCTGGCTGAACCCACGTTTCCCTTTTCCTAATGACTTGGGGACCAAGTCATGGAAACTTAAGGTTAAGGCATGCCAAATTCTCCCTTTTGCCCTCAAACACTCTTAACGCACGCTTTTTGGAAAACACGTGGCTCACTTATAACCATGATATTTTGCCCTTAGATTTTCTTTCCAAGTTGCCCTTAACACAATTAGCAATTGACATCGGAGCCTTTTCCCATTTTGCCCCTGATATAGCATTTTTTTAATCGATTTATAGCCCAGATTATTTTTTCTTAAATCGATACTTTTATGTAACATTTCTAAGAAAAGACTTTACCAGAAGAACTCGATTTTAGAAATCCAACGGTTCAAACGGCATCAAATCGGACTTGAAACGGATTAAATATGAATTTCTCAAGATTTAACTCAGAAAAACCTGCCGTCTTGACCAGATGCCGGCTCGCGGAGTCGGCTCGAACAGATTGCCGAAAGTCGGCTCGGAGTCAGAAACCACTAAAAACATGGATAAAACTCAATCAAACTTGATTTTTCTTGATTTTAAATTAAAATTTAAATTTCTAAACACTTAATTAAATCAGAAATATAAGAATTTCAAATTTTTTCTTTTATCAAAATCAAAAGGCCCAACACACCCACATTATTGAAACTTTCTGACTTTCATTAAATGAAAATGCCATAATATTACAAAATTACAAGTTTTCAGGATGTTACAATTCTCCCCCTCTTAAGAAATTTCGTCCTCGAAATTTAGCTAGATATATTTCAAATAGATGGGGGTACTTAATCTCATCTCATCCTCTCGCTCCCATGTAGCCTCCTCTTTTGATGATTTAACCATTGCACCTTAACTAATGGAATTCTTTTACTGCGGAGCTGCTTAATCTCCCTACTCAAGATCTTCACTGGTTCTGTTGCAAATGATAAATCCCCCTGTAACTCTATAGTCTCAGACTGAATCACATGAGAGGAATCCGGCACATACCTCCTAAGCATTGATACATGAAATACATTATGAATCTGAGATAACTCTGGAGGTAAAGCCAATCTATAAGCTAGTGTCCCAACTTTTTCCAGAATTTCATAGGGTCCAATATACCTGGGACTCAACTTGCCTTTCTTTCCAAATCTCATAATACCTCGCCAAGGAGATACCTTCAGAAAGACTCTATCTCCAACCTCAAACTTTACCTCTCTATGCTTTTTATCTGCATAGCTCTTCTGTCTATCCTGGGCTGCCTTTAATTTAGCTCTTATAATTTTAACTGATCTGCTGTAAGCTGCACTAACTCAGGGCCTAACAGCCTTCTCTCTCCCTCCTCATCCCAACACACTGGAGTTCTACATTTTCTCCCATACAAGGCCTCATATGGTGCCATATCAATGCTAGAATGGTAGCTGTTATTGTAAGCAAACTCTATTAAAGGTAGATGATCATCCCAGCTACCAGAAAATTCCATGACACAAGCTCTCAGCATATCCTCCAGTGTCTGGATGGTTCTTTCTGACTGACCATCGGTTTGGGGATGAAATGCTGTACTGAACCTCAATTTAGTCCCCAAAGCTTTCTGTAATTCTGCCCAAAATTGAGATGTGAACCTTGGATCTATCTGATACTATCGATACTGGCACACCATGCCTACTCACAATTTCATGCACATATAATTCTGCTAATCTATCCAAGGTAAAGACAATCTTAATAGGCAAAATGAGCAGACTTAGTCAATCTATCAACTATCACCCATATAGCATCATTGCCCCTTCTGGTCTTTGGGAGTCCTACAACGAAATCCATAGTTATATGCTCCCACTTCCACTCTGGCACAAACAGAGGCTGAAGCTTTCCAGCTGGACACTGATGTTCAGCCTTAATCTGCTGACACACCAAACACTTAGATACATACTCAGCTATCTCCTTTTTCATACCATTCCACAGTAATTCTGTTTGATAGTTCTATACATCTTAGTACTACCTGGATGCATTGAATAAGCTGAGCTATGTGCTTCCCTTAAAATCTGATCTTTCACTGATTCCACAGCTGGCACACAAACTCTGCCCTTGAATAATAACACTCCATCACCTCTAACAGAAAACTCTGACTGAGACCCACTCTGAATTAAATCTCTAGCTTTAAGCAAATAGATCTAGCAACTGAGCTTCTCTTATTTCTAGCATTTGGGGTCTCACTCTGAAAGTAGCCAACAAGGCTCCTGATTCTTCTACAGCTAGCTCTGCATCTAACCTCCTTAACTCAATCATCAAGGGTAGCTGTACGGTTCTGATAGAAGCCAATGTGGCCATACTTTCGACTCAAGGCATCAGCCACAACATTAGCTTTCCCTGGGTGATACTCAATAGTGCAATCATAGTCTTTAATCAATTCAATCCATCTTCTCTGCCTTAAATTCAATTCCTTCTGGGTCAGAATATATTTCAAGCTCTTATGATCAGTAAATATCTGGCATTTCTTCCATACAAGTAGTGCCTCCAAACCTTCAATGCAAATATAACAGCAGCTAACTCCAAATCATGGGTGGGGTAATTCTTTCATGGGATCTCAACTGTCTAGATATATAAGCCACTACTTTCCCATTCTGCATTAAAACACACCCCAAACCCTTCAATGAGGCATCACTATAGATCACATAATCACTGGCACTATCAGGTAGTATTAGGATTGGGGCTGAGGTTAATCTCTTTTTCAATTCATCCATACTCTTCTGGCATTCATTAGACCAATCAAACTTGATATTCTTTCTAAGCAGCTTAGTCATAGGAGAAGCCAAAATCGAGAAATTTTCTATAAATCTTCTATAATATCCTGCTAACCCCAAGAAACTCCTCACCTCAGTCTGATTGGTAGGTGATACCCAATTTACTATAGCTTCAATCTTTTGAGGATCTACCATAATACCTTTGGCTGAAACTACATGTCCCAAGAACTTTACCTCATCCAGCCAAAATTCACTTTTACTAAACTTTGCATATAATTGCTTTTCTCTTAATATCTGCAAAACTGTCCTCAGATGCTGTTCATGCTCTTCACTACTTCTAGAATAAATCAAGATGTCATCAATGAATACTATCACAAATTTATCTAGATACTCTTGAAATACTTGATTCATCAGACCCATAAAAGCAGCTGGAGCATTTGTCAAGCCAAATGGCATTACCAAGAAACTCATAATGACCATATCTGGTCCTGAAAGCAGTCTTAGATATATCCTCATTCTTTATTCTCAATTGATGATACCCAGATCTCAGATCAATCTTTGAAAACACTGCTGCCCCCTGCAGCTGATCAAACAAATCATCGATCCTTGGCAATGGATAATTGTTTCTAATGGTCACCTTGTTCAACTGTCTATAGTCTATACACAACCTCAAGGTACCATCCTTTTTCTTCACAAACAACACTGGTGCACCCCATGGTGATATACTGGGTCTAATAAACCCTTTATCCAATAATTCTTGTAACTGACTTTTCAATTCTTTCAATTCAACTGGAGCCATTCTATAAGGTGCCCTGGCTATTGGTCTGGTATCTGGGGCTAGATCTATACTGAAATCAAATCCTCTGTCAGGAGGTAACCCTGGCAGCTCCTCAGGAAATACATCTGAAAAATCCCTTACCACAGGGATATTCGTCAGCTCTAAACCATTGCCCTCTAGGCTCACTGCACAAGCTAAATAGGCTTCACATCTCTTTGCTAGCATTTTATTGGCTGACAGCTGAAATCACTCCTGAGGGTAAACCCCCTCCTATCACCAACAAAAGACCTTCTATCATCAGAAGTTTGTAACATCACCTCCTTCCTTAAGCAATCTACTCTGGCTCTATGCACAGATAGCCAATCCATCCCCAAAATGGCATCAAACTCTTTCAACCTCAAAGGAATCAAATCTGCTGCTAATTTCTGACCCACAGAAATATCACAACCTCTATACACTTGGTCTGCTATAAAAGGCCTCCCTACGGGCATAGATACTACCAACTGACTACCCAACTGGCCACATCTCTAACTAGATGCTTAGCAAACTCACATGAGATAAATGAATGCGTAGATCCAGAATCAATTAAAATATAAGCATCATGATTATCGATGGGTAGCATACCTGTCACCACATCAGGATCAATCTGAGCCTCCTGTCTGGTCATGGCAAACTCTGGCCTCGGCTCTCGGAATACTGGATGACCCTCCTGGCTGATTAACATTAGGCCCCACCTGACTGGCTGAGCCACACACTACCATCACCCCTCTACTAGGCTGTCCCCTTGGCATTACTGGCCCCTGAGGAAGCCCACCAGCCTGCTGCCCTCTCCTAGGGCAATCTCTCTTCAGGTGACCTAGATCACCACAAATATTACATCCTTATGCCCTCATAGATACTGATCCCACATCACCAGGGGCTCTAAACCCAGAATAAACTGTCCAGTCCTCTGGGGTTTCTTAAATGGCTGAGTCCCTCCCGGAGCAGAAGAATAACTAGGAGCACTTCTTTTCATTCTATCCTGCCTCCTACTCATATATTCTTTTTCAATCTCCTCGGCTTTGAGTGCTCCCTGCACCAACTCAGAGTAACTATTGTAGGTCTGCATACAGGTCTTGGCTTTAATAGGGAGATTCAATCCATCCTGGAATAGTCGACATCTCTCCCTCTCATCAGCCACCAAGGCCCTAGCAAACTGAGATAACTCCACAAAAGTGGCTTCATAATCTGCCACGGACATCCTCCCCTGAGTCAGACAAAGGAAATCCCTCCTCTTCTGATCCCTATAAATCTCAGAATAATATTGCTGATGAAATTCTCTTCTAAAATTTTCCCATGTCAACTCCACTCCCTGGGGCTGCCTGCCCTGAATAGATCTCCACCAACTCTGGGCTCTACCCTCCAGTAAAAAGGTGGCAATACTCAGCCTCTGCTCCTCAGAGCATCCCATCACATCAAATACTCTCTCGATCCTCTGCAGCCATGCCCCGGCCTGAATAGGATCAGTAGTTCCCTGGAACTCCAGAGCCCCTAACTTTCTGGCTCTTTCCACATTCCTCACAACCTCAGTATTTTTAGATGGAAGGCTAGAACTAGCACCCACAGCTGCTACCACAGCCTGAGTAATCATGCCTACCAACTCTGACATACTAGGCCCCTGAGTCTGTACTCGAGATGGGTCTACTGGCACAGGGGTAATAGACTGTGAAGAAGACTCTGGCATCTGCTCTGAAGATGCCCTCACTCTAGCCTCCTTAGATACTGGCTCGGTGGAATCACTAGAAGCCATTCTATCAATTTGACTTCTTCTAACTGACCTTCTGAATCTACTTTGACCTTTGCTTCTATCCCTGCCTGAAGATTGCTCTGTCTCTCTAGATGCCTTTGTAGTAATCGTCCTACAAGACATTATTCATTACATCAGTTTCATCATTCAATAGCTATAATCATAAACATTCAATCATCCTAGACTCATACTCATACTTATTCCCTAGGACCTAATAACCTAGGGCTCTGATACCAAAACTTGTCAGCTCCCCCTCCTCTCTGGGGCCACCGACAGCACACCTGCACACTTGTGGTAATCGGATAGAGTTTTACTAGTCTTTATGTAGCGCTCCATAAAGAGCTAGAGAACCCCAACTAATTATCATAAGTGGCAGACACACGAAAACACATCCTGTTAAAAACTTTTCATTTTCATCTCAATTATATACACAAATCACTCAATCAACACTAAGCATCAACCTGCTCAGATAATATTTTTCATGACATTCCTCAGGCAGTTTACAAGATCACATTCACAATCGACATCAAAATCCTAAGTGCACACATCATGCTCATAATTTTCTCCAAAACATAAGTCTCGTATTCATATCCAAAAAGGTCTAAAACATCATTACATCTCACTGTACATATACACATATACAATACAAATATCAAACCACACTCTCAATATACAAGGCTAGCATTCTCTTGCATCCAAGCAAGCTTCACCAGCTAAGGGTCCTGTCCTGCTTATCTTGTGATCCTGGCAGAAATACTCACTGATCTGAAAGAACATTTAAATCATAGAGGGATGAGACCTAAGTCCCAGTGACTGGATAACCATCTAACTATGGAGAAATAGAGAACCATAACCTCTTAATTTCAATCGTATGCTGAAACTATTTAGCTTGTACAACTCAAAGTACATTTTTAACATGATATCAGATAAAATAAAATGTAGCTTATTCTTCAAATAACATATCAGTACTGAAATACTCTATAATAACTTTTCACTGAAAGATAACTCATTAAATAAAATCCATGCATTGCATTACAATATGAAGATATGCATTCTTTATCTACAACCCAGACTCCATCTGGATCTGCTTGCCCACTGGCATCTCAAGTAAACTCTCCCTCTCGGGATAACTATTTGGCCCATTGGCCCTTTTTATATCACAACATATGCTTTTAGATCTCATGATGCTGGGCTGTGTGTGTAATGCCTCTGAGGTACCACCCTACAGTCGCCCTTCTGTAGGTGTACTCTCATCGGGTGCGTGACTAGCAACAGGATCCCCGCACAAATAGCACCCCTTACCCGTGCGGTTCACCTGGCAAAGTGCTTTGTTCCTTAACCTGGAACCTCGGGTTTTCTCTCTGCCCCCACGGGCTATATATAGTAATCAGCTCCACTGAGCTATGATTCATGCCCCCACGGGCTGCTCACAACCAGCCCCACTGGCCTGGTTAAGCTGCACTCACCCCTGATTCTGGGTTCATCGTACGATCTGTTCGCAAGGAGGTGCCGGCTCGATAGTAGTGTGCAATGCTCATGCTACAGTACAGTCTAAAGGGTGATCAGCCCCTAGCTGCCTGATGCTCAGTATGACTCATACATCATTTGTAAAGCTTTATCATGCAAATATGCCATGTATACATTAAACCATCAAACTCATTAGAAACTCATGCTTATGTTTTCATGCTCAAAACTCATTTATCAGATTATCATATACTAGGTTCTCATTTCTCATATTTAAAACATACATAATACTCTACTAAACATAACATACCACAACTAGGTATTAATCTCATTATACTAGCTCAAATTAACTTCTCATTGCTAGATGAGAAACCCACTCACCTTAGTAGGTTACTCCTCGAACTGGTACTCAACTCTGGTATTCGGCTCCCTGGAATAACCCTCTTGACCTACGTCAACATACAGATACAATAGCTATTAGGATTACCTCCACACGAGGTTTTCCCGAACCATGCATGCATACATGATCTATCCTCTAATATCTCATTATTTTCTTCCACCCTTTCTCTACTCAAGATTACTTCTACTATTACCTCAAAATACAATAATCTAAGAAAATCTAAAGTCATACAAGATCTAGGGAAGCTATAGCTTACCTGGAGTCGAGCACAAACCCCAAGCTTCCCTTTCCCTTTCTCTTTCTTCCTCTTCTTCTTCTTCTTCTTCTTCTTCTTCTTCTCTCTTCTCTTCTTCTCTCTTTCTTTCTTTCTTTCTTTCTTTTCTCTGGCTGAACCCACGTTTCCCCTTTTCTCCTTTTTCTAATGACTTGGGGACCAAGTCATGGAAACTTAAGGTTAAGGCATGCCAAATTTCCCTTTTACCCTCAAACACTCTTAACGCACGCTTTTTGGAAAACACGTGGCTCACTTATAACCATGCTATTTTGCCCTTAGATTTTCTTTCCAAGTTGCCCTTAACACAATTAGCAATTGACATCGGAGCCTTTTCCCATTTTGCCCCTGATATAGCATTTTTTTAATCGATTTATAGCCCAGATTATCCTTTTTTCTAAATTATACTTTTATGTAACATTTCTAAGAAAAGACTTTACCACTTGAAGAACTCGATTTTAGAAATCCAACGGTTCAAACGGCATCAAATCGGACTTGAAACGAAATTAAATATAAATTTTCAAGATTTAACTCAGGAAAACCTGCCGTCTTGGAGTCGGCTCGAACAGAATCGGAGTCGGCTCTAAGAAGTAAAAAATCGACTCCAGAAAAGTAGGTTAGCTCTAATCTCTACAGGAGGCACTCTAATCTGTACCGAAATTATAAAATACGCCCAGAGTCGACTCCACTCTTATAGAGTCGACTCCAACCACTAAAACATTTGACATAAACTCAAACTAAACTTGATTTTTTTAAATTTAAAATTAAAATTTAAATTTCTCAAATACTTAATCAAAATCATTAAATAAGAATATACTCATTGGTTTTTGTTATTCAAAATCAATAATTGGGTCAACACCAACACACCCACATGTTATTAAAACTATCCAACTTCATTATAAATGAAAATGCCATTAATATTACCAAAATTATAATATTTTCAAGATGTTACACAGCAACCTATCTGTGAGGAGGAAGTGGAACTAGTTTCATAGAGGGCTGGAGACAAGAGTCTTCCATAGCCCCGTCGTGCTCGCTCTCTATCACCAATCGCTTCTCGCCATGATTCTACACCATGGCCACAATCTCCTCATCTAGCCTCTCAACTGTTCAGAACGAGGCGATGAAGTGAGAAATTCAAGAGAAACGCCTGTAATTGGACACTATCAAGCACACGTCTCATTCTCAGCCTCGAGTGGAGCAGGGCCCACCCTTCACCGACAGAATCATGAAGGAGGTGGTTCCGTCACACATTAAGCTCCCTGCCATCGAGCTGTACAATGGGACCACCGATCTCGATGACCATCTGAGTAGCTTTCGATCCATCATAATGTTTCACGGGGCATCAGATGCAATCTTATGCTATGCCTTTTCCTCTACTCTTAGGGGGCCTGCAAGAATATGGTTTGACACCTTGAAGCCGAACTCTATCGACTCATTCGACGAACTGGGCCATTCCTTCATCATCCAGTTCATTAGCAGCTACCACCATCGATGGAGATCCAACTCCTTCTCTGAAGTAAAGCAGCGAGAGGGGGGGTCCTAGAAAAGTTTCTTAGGTCATTTCAATGTGGCTACGCTGGAGGTCGATCACCTTAATCATGTGGTGGCCTTGTCCGCCTTAGTAGGCAGAGTATCAAAGGAGGAGGACTTCTACCTTGCTATAAAGGTCAACTACCCCAAAAGTCTCTATGACATGATAGCCCTAGCGGATGAATATGCTAGGATCAAAGAATCCAGAAGGTTGGCTCGAGCCAAGCAATCTAAGAAGAAAAAGAAGAAGAGATTGAAAAAAAGCCGATCAGCTCACCTTGTGAGCCCACCTTGTTGCAAGAGGGCTCACCGCCAAGGTAGCGCACTAGAAGCTCAGTGCAAAGATTCAACCAATTCACCCCGCTCACAATGCCGCGAGCCCAGATCCTGATGAAAATCGAGCGTCAACTCCCTCGACTTAAGCCCCTCCAAGGAAACATGGCTCGAAGGGATATGATGAAGTATTATCGGTATCACCGTGACAACGGCCATGATACCAAGGAATGCTGGTAGCTCTGCCAGGAGATCGAATAGCTCATCCATCGAGGAAGGCTGGAGCAATTCAAAAGGGCCCCCAAAGCAGACAACTGGGCAGAGCATCCACCTAAGCTTTGGCAATAACCTCCATCGAACCCACTGGATGTTGGCAATGTTAATATGATTGCCATAGTCGACTCATCCCAAGGTCGGCAGAACTAAGAAGAAAACCAACCTAAGAGAATTCGATGCAGAAGACTCATATTCTCAGAAGAAGACCTCCAAGGGATATATATCCCCGCTAGCGAGAACCCATTTAGGATGGCCTTCAGCACTAAAGCTGTTATTCTGGTGGAAATAGGCCTACCTTCGCCCAGAGTTAAAAACTACTTCGATGAGTCAAATGATGAGCAACTTCAAGCCAACCTCGACTTAATCGAATAGGCCAGAGAAAAGGCTCAAGTCGGGGTGACCGCATACCAACATTGCGTAGCCCGCTATCACTCCTCCTGGGTGAAAGGGAAGCCGTTCCTTCCTGGACTTAGTACTTTGCAAAGCCTTCGTTCCCAAGTTGACATAGCAGGGGAAGCTAGCCCCGAACTGGGAAGGCCCTTATCAAGTCGCAGAAGTCATCAGACCTGGCACCTACAAACTCCAAGACCTCGACAGAAGGGCTATCCCTCGGGTATGGAACTTGGACAACCTCTGAGTGTATTATCAGTGAAGTATATTTAAACCGAGTCACTTTGCTCGCTATAATAAGCTTTACCATCAATTAAAATACTTGTTCTTTGAATAACCATCTTTTTTAAGATGTTGAGAGGTAGGTCTCGCCTAGTTATTGACCCAATAGGTCCTTTTTTCATTTCTTGGCACGACTGAGCATCCTTCGAACATCGATAAGGCTGGTCGAAGTGCCTTGATAAGAGCAAAGAAAGATTTCTCTATACCATGCCATGACCGAGCATCCTCCAAACATTGGCAATGCAAGTCGAAGTGCCTTAGCAGGACCAAGGAAAGATTTCTTCAAACCTTGGCATGGCTGAGAATCCTCCGAACATCAGCAAGGCCGATCAGAGTGCCTTGGCAGGACTAAGGAAAGATTTCTCCATACCTCAGCATGGTCGAGCATCCTCCAAACATTAGCAAGGCCGATTGGAGTACCTTGGCAGGACCAAGGAAAGATTTCTCCATACCTCAGCATGGCCAAGCATTCTCTGAACATCGGCAACACCAGTCAAAGTGCCTCGGCAGGACCAAGGAAAGATTTCTTTGTACCTCGGCATAGCCGAGCATCCTCCGAACATTGGCAAGACTGATCGGAGTGCCTTGGCAGGACCAAGGAAAAATTTCTTCAAACTTCGGCATGGCCGAGCATCCTTCAAGCCTCAGCAAGGCTGATAGGATTTCTCCATACCTTGGCTGGGCCAAGTAAAAATTTCTTCGATCCTCGACTCGGCCATGTGTCATCAGGTCAGCCGCCCTCAATGAGAATACGAGGAGACTCTCCTCGCCCGACTAAGATCGAATAAAGATGCACCATGTTGGAAACAATGCTCCCCCTCGATCTCAGCCATCGTAGGTGGGAGTCAGATGCTTGAATCCATTTTCACAGGCATGAATGAAAGCAACAAACTAGAATTCGGGGGGCACATGATGCGAGGGAAGGAGAGCACCCGTGTAAGTCATCTCCAAAGTTCAGTAAGTCCAAGCGTATCTTACTATCTCTCTGAATTTTTAGTCTGATCTAGACATTTTTAAGTCTACCCTTTGATCGATGCTTTCCTAGGCTATCCTCGAGAAGCCTAGGTGACTGAATTCACCAGTTGCGAAGTGTGCTGAGTTGATAGCAATAATTGTACCACTCAAGCTATGAAAGGCATAAAGAAATTTGAGAAAGATGAAATTTTATTCATGAAACTTTGCCCTGTTAAGGCTTTACAAGTGCCTAAGGCGCAGAAAAGTTTCAGTTAAAAAAAATTATAACTCCTCAGGCTCAACTGCATCCTCCTCGCGGAGAGCTCCCGAACGATCAATAACTGAAGAAGAGTGGCCCACCTCTTTGACAATAAAAGGAAGAACCTCGTCTCCCGTAACAACTGATGAGACCCCCTCGGTCTCCTAGGCAAGTGATGGAGGAGCTTCGGCCAGATCCACCTCTGAGGCTATTTCATATTCAATTTCCAAAGTGCCCCCTTCATACTCCTCATCAGCTAATTGGGGATATGCAACCAAAGGTTCGGTGGGCGAAGGGACACAGTAACTTTCTCTCTCGAGGAACGATAGGTCAAGGTCTGGGTATTCTTGGGTGACCCTCTATCGTATCTCCTTCGCCCCTAATCTATAGGCACCCTTGGAGAATCGAACCTTTTCCTCTTCATAGGCGGCCGACCTCTTATGCTTCTCCATGACCAGAGCAGCTTGCCGACAAGCCTCAATCACCTGGCCTCGAAGCTCGTTGCAGTCTTCAGTTAGTATCTTGATTCTCTTAGCTGCTCGAGATGCTTCGAGTTTCACTTAAGAGACACAACAAAAAAAATCAACTCCATCAAAAAAAAAAGGTGAAGCCTACTCATAAGGAGTGCGTAAATATATACCTCCACCAGTGCCTTGGCATGACGAGTGTCAGTCTTCGCAGTCTGCTCCTGGAGTTTTTATTTCTCCCTCACTCTGGCGTAGCCTCTTCTCAGCATTCTACAGCTTCACCCAATTATTCTCCACCTCATGCTTCGCTGCTGCCAGTTCGGCCATGGTCGACACTGCCCTCTTCTAGTGGCATTCAAATCGACGATGCACGTCTTTGAGCTTTTTATTCAAAGCTTTTATATCTTTTGTGGCCTTTGCCCAAAACCTCGACAGCTTCGCCCGGGCTTCCTCAACCGAACTACAAGCAATCTTGGTTGATTTCTTGGCCTCCTCAAGCTCGGCTCGAACCTTAGCCAGCTCCTCTGACATCTGGCCCACCGAGCCCTCCTTGTTCCAAAGCTTGGCATTCTCCTGCAAGGCTCGGACATGAGCTTTTGTTGCCAAATTCAGACGATTATACATCGCCCTCAAAATTATTGTATTCTGTAACAAAATACGGTAGATGAGCTTGGGAGCAACTGAACAAATTGAGAAAAGAAACAAAATACTAGCTTCTACTTACTCGGAAGGAATAGACACTTATGGCTCTTAGGAGTTCATAGTTGTCAATCGCGGGCAGAAAGTCCAGATCCTCAGGGATGATATGCTCATCGATCGTGATAGAAGCAGAACCTCCCTATTCTTCCTCGGTGATCAACTTGTAAGAGCCCTCCGTCTGGCTAAGGAACTTACAGATCCTCTGGGCCAGTGGCATTCCCTCAGAACCAAGATGGGTTGGCTTGGGAATTTTAGCTTGACCGGTTCCCTCGGCTGAAGGCCCTTTTTGACCCTCGGCATTTAGCTCGACCTCCCTTGGCTCTTCGGGGATAGGCTCCTCGACTGAAGGCACCTCCCAACCCTCAGCGTTCTGCCCTGGCTCCCTCGGCACCTTAGGAATGGACTCTCCAGCGGACGAAGGAGGAGTAGCAAGGCCAGCTACCGGCTCCTCCAATGGCTCCTTCCCCTTTCGGCTCAAAGTCCTAACTACTTCTTTCACTGGCTCCCTCTCTCCCATAGTCGGTATGTCTTCAGCTCTTTTCACCGGCGTCTCCTCCACCCTTCGCACTGGCAGAGGAGACTGCTGGCTGAGCTTGGTTTTCTTCTTACCCGAGCTCATCGAGGGCGGGTGAGGCCTCTTCTCGGCCCTAGGCTCCTTCCCAAAATCTTGCTTCCGAGCTTCCCTTCTCAACTCCTCCCTCATCCGAGCCCCAAGATTTAACTTGACTACTGCAAATGGAACCAACGAATGGCCAGTCAAGAGCAAGCATATACATATAAAGCTTAATGAGCAGAACATGAAGTTAAAGCTTACTTTGGGGATCAATACTGTTGAACTCTGCATTAAAGAGGGCATCCTTGGCTAGCAAGGCCCCGACCGATAGTGCAGGCTATTCTTCAAAATGTCCAGGTCCTTGTACTCCTGCTTCAACAAGTTGGACCCTTATTCAACTCCTTGGAGAAGCACCCCCACGATCGAGGAAAGTGGCACTCCCCGCTCCATTGGATAACAAAAAACCGAGACTTCCAACCCTTTATAGAAGAAGGGGTCCCAGCAATTCTCTTGAAAGACTTCCGGGGACCGATATAAAGCCAAGGGGAGCTTCAGGAGAAGACAATATTGTGGCAGGCTTGGAACAGAGGCATGGTAGCATTTGCTCCCACAAACTTGCAGAGGGAGATGAAACCCACAATGTGCCTCCAGCTATTTGGCGCCACTAATGAGGGATAGATCCCATAGAATCTCATGATGCCATCGATGATTGGGTGGAGAGGAAGACGGAGGCCAGCCTTGAAGCACTCCTTATAGAACATAATTCCAGGTGCCGACGGTCCCATCACCCTATGCTCGGGACTCGGCACTTACAAGACAAACTCGTCGAGAATCCAGTTCTCTCAACGAATCCTCTCCAAATCCACTGTAGTGATAGTTGAAGCAATATGCGTCGGGTACTCCATGTCTTTGGCGTAAACGGCTTTAGCACGAGTGGAGGATGAACTGGCCATTGCTTTCTTCTTCAAGAAGATACTTAGTTTCAAGAAAAAGAAAGAGTTGAAATCTTGAGAAGGCGTAACTGGAGAAGATGCTAGCCACCTCCTTTTAAATCGCCTCAACAAAAGGGCAAGATATCACCGGCGAAAAACCTCAAGCATCATGGACCTTCGGTTTAGATGAAGTAAACCCTAGATCCACCACGTGTCATTCCACAAGTCGTCCTCGGGTGGAAACGAAGAGACTCTCCTCGCCAAACGAAGAAAAAAAATGATGGAATGAACTTGGCATTTATGAGGCCATCATGATGTGCCTCTGTGGGTTCAAACCTTACCAATGAAATTAGGCCATCAAGGACTCTACTCCCTATGTCCGAACCTATGCTTCGGACTAGGGAGTAGCGAGCATGTGATGGGGGTAAAATTATCACTGCATCGATTGACAAATATGGCAATCGATAAGGCTCACTCCTGGGCTCTAACCTGCTAACTACCACATTCAAAAAAGGATAAATTATACCACCTGTAGTCTCCGTACCTCGATAGAGGACCAAACTATCTCCAAACCTCTGTAGGGCTGAGCCTTCTTCGCATCTCGACAGAACCGAGCTATCTCCATACCTCAGCAGGGCAGAGCTATCTCCTGCCTTGGTAGGCTGAGCCTCATCCTCTCAATGTAACCACCATTGCTGCCCAAACCATGTGGGTATCTCGAAGGATAAACCATCTGGATCATAAAGATTTCAAAGTAAGCTTCCCAAAACAGAAACTGGAGCCAAATACCGCACCCCATCCATGATCAAAGGAATTTTAGATTCCTGATAAGGCTCGTTAACCGCTAATCTCTATAACTGCGCCCAAGAAATCAGGTAACTGCTTATAATCTGACAGCATTCAAATACTAAGTCTTAAGACCCCTCAGGTATGCTTTTCAAGCCCAGAAAAACCTAGGAGATGCCATTGCAATCTAAAGACCCTCTTTGGCGCGTCCTTCTGAAGTAACCCTCTCTCCTTTATCTGCTTGCTTGGGTTTCCACTAACTTAGGCATTGAAGGTCTTCCGCAAGGATAATCCCCCATATTTCCTGCATGAGGACTATCTTGCAGGTCAACCAGGACAGAAGAAAGCTCCGGATCCCGATGTGCATCATCTCCAAGCTAGAGAATCGAAATCTGCAGTAACAAATATAAAAAAAATATAATGAAAAAAAATGTAAGTGATCAGAATTGATACAAGGATAATAAAGTAGAACTCAAGTCCTCAATGAAATATAGTTGGCTTCCAAGGTATAGTTCAGAGCCAACCTTGCCTGCCAAAACTCGCTCTTTATTATTGGACCAGATCTAGTCTCGAGACTCGACTCTCTCGACATATAAGAGTTAAAGTAGACGAGACGTATAAGATAAGTCTATGGGACCATTACGGGAGCCCTTTTTTAAATTGGTATCGTTTGACACCGATTTTACGTGAATGGTGTGGAAGAAAAAAAAATTTTAAAAAGAAAAACGGCTTTTCAAGTGGCACTTTTTTTATCTATCGTGATAAATAAAAAATGCCACTTGAAATGATACTTTTAAAAGAAATGACTTTTAAGAAGTTTTTCTTCTCACTTTCTTACAAAGTCTCATTTTACATAAAAAATGATGCTTCTTAAAAGTGTTATTTGAAATGATACTTTTAAAGATGTCATTTTAAATAGCATCTTTATTTGTCACTATGAATAAAAAAATATCACTTCAAGTAACATTTTTTTTAACATTATTTTTATATAAAAAATAATCATATTACTCACGTAAAACCGGTGCCAAACGACACCGGTTAAAAAAAGGACTCACCATTACTGACTCACATGGTACTGATGGATGCGATTCATGCATTCCGGGGCAAGGCACCGGCCGCCAAAACGTGCGGCTGCGGAGATGCTACGGCCAAAGCTTCCGAACCAGCGATGGTCACCAAGCATGACCTGGAGAAATCGGCGGCCATCAATCACGACTAGCTCCGGTCAAACCCCACAGCAAGCTTCCAGGCTCCCCACTGCAGCAGTAAGCTGGCACTTTGGTGAAACTCAAATTGCTGTTTGTTACCGCTCCTGATCCGTAGCCCCACCCACCTAAATCTCTTGCGTGCTCATCGTCAAAACGTCATTCTCCACCTCGTGTCATGTCTCCCATCTCTTTCTTCCCCTTTCTCTTTAATAATTTGATTACCCAACTGTAAATATATTCATTAAAAATCCTAATCCAATAAACTCGGCCTAGGTGTCACATAACATTGCTGGCCAACAGAAACTTTCGAATTAAGCCCCACCAATAGAGCTTAGATTTATCCAAGAACCGTAAACGCTACTTATAAAAGAGAATATTTATATAAGTTGTCATAGAAATATATTTTTGAGCATTCAGTCAAGTGAACGTTTAACCATATTTGTCAATCGCACCGATCATTTTTTATGCCAAGTGATGAGGAAAGAAAAAAAAAAAAAAAGGTAAAAGCAAAGAGTGAACTATCTTCCAAAATATGATGACAAAAGGATCCTAAACTAAGCTAAGCTAATGCAAAGAGGCGGAAGACTTCGTTGATTATAGAGCAGCAGGCCTTCGCACACTGCCGGGATGGAGAGAGAGCGCTGTGGTTTAGGAAAGCAGGGCACCCAGTAGGAGCCAGCGCATGCGGAGAGACGTAGACCTCTCACCAAACCGGCACCACCGCTGCCTCGCACTCTCCCTCTTATAAACCCCACTGACGCCCCTTTCTTTTGCTTCGCTTCCCATCCCATCCCATCCCCTCTCCCTCTCTACCCCACACCCACCATGGGCTATGGCCGGCTCGGCTCCTCCGAGTCCATCCCATCCGTCTCTGAACCGCCACCGAGTAAAACCGCTCCAACCCACCGCAAGCGCCGGTTCATTCTCCTGGGCTTGTCGCCGCTGTCCTCGTCGCCTCCGGCGTCTCGGTGGGCCTTCTGGTCCGCTACCGGGCCCGCTCGTCCGGTTCGGGCCGGAACCGCACCCCGACCCAGGCCATCTCCCGGACTTGCGGCCTGACCCGGTACCCGGAGCTGTGCATTAGCTCCCTCCTCGACTTCCCCGGCGCCCTCGACGCTGGCGAGCGCGACCTGTCCACATCTCCGTCAACATGACCGTCCAGCGCGTCGGAAGGCGCTTTACGGTGCCTCCGCCATCATCGGCGTCTCCATGGACTCCCATGCTCGCTCCGCCTACGACGACTGCATGGAGCTCCTCGACAACTCCATCGACCAGCTCGCCCAGTCCCTCGACGTCGTCGCCCCCACCGGGTCCCCTACTGCCGGCGCCTCCGACGAGGACGTCCTCACTTGGCTCAGCGCCGCACTAAGCAACCAGGATACCTGCACTGAGGGGCTCGCCGACGTCGCCAGCGGCTACGTCCGGTCCCAGATCGAGAGCAACCTTAAAGACCTCGACGAGCTCATCAGCAACAGCCTCGCCATCTTCTCCTCCTCTAGCCGGAACAAAGCCTTCTCCGGCATTCCCATCCAAAACAAGAAGCGGCGCCTCCTGTCCACCGCCGGCGACGGAGAATTCCCGGAGTGGTTGGGGCCGAGAGACCGGAGGCTGCTCCAGGTCCCGGCGGCCAATATCCAGGCTGACATGGTGGTGGCCATGGATGGCTCCGGGACCCACATGTCGATCGCCGACGCCATCAAGGCCGCCCCGGATAAGAGCACCCGCCGCATTATCATCTACGTCAAGGCCGGCCGCTACGACGAGAACATCAAAGTTGACCGGAAGAAAACAAATCTGATGTTCATCGGCGACGGCCAGGGCAAAACAGTCGTCACCGGATCCCACAGCGTCGCGGGTCACTACACCACCTTCCGCTCCGCCACCTTCGGTTCATTGCCCGATCCTTTCTCAATCTTAACTACAATTCACAATGATCAAATCCTAATCAAGTGTTCTTGTCTTTAAAATGCATGACAGCGTCGAGTGGGAATGGATTTATAATGAGGGATATGACCATCGAGAACTCGGCCGGGCCGGCAAAACACCAGGCGGTGGCGCTCCGAGTGGGGGCCGACCACGCCGTCGTGTACCGGTGCAGCATACTCGGCTACCAGGACACGCTATACGTGCACTCCCTGCGGCAGTTCTTCCGGGAATGCGATATCTACGGCACCGTCGACTTCATCTTCGGCAACGCGGCGGTGGTGTTGCAGAAATGCAACCTATGGGCTCGAAAGCCGATGGCGAAGCAGAAGAACACCATCACGGCGCAGAGCAGGAAGGATCCCAACCAGAACACCGGCATCTCTATCCATGCTTGCCGAATTCTCGCCACGCCGGAGCTGGAGCCAGTGAAATGGAATTACCCCACTTATCTCGGCCGCCCGTGGAAGCTCTACTCCAGGACAGTGTATATGCTATCCTACATGGGAGATCATATCCACCCGGCGGGCTGGCTGGAGTGGAGCGGCTCATTTGCGCTGGATACGCTATACTACGGTGAGTATATGAATTACGGGCCGGGGGCGGGCCTGGGGAGGAGGGTGAAATGGCCCGGGTACAGGGTGATAACGTTACAGGAGGAGGCGAGTAAGTTTACCGTGGCGCAATTCATCTCCGGTCCTTCTTGGCTACCCTCCACTGGGGTGGCCTTCTTGGCTGGCCTATCCGCGTGATTATTCCAACCCTTTTTCGTTCCCTTTTTTCTCCTTTTTATTCCTTTTTTAAATATATATATATATATGGTCTATAAGTGTATGATGATGTAGGCATATTATAGGCTTTTATATATTTACTTCTTCTTCTTCTTCTTCTTTTTTTTTTCGTAATTTTTTGGGGAAGGGAATAATTGCAAGTTGTTTAACGTCCTAACAGTATGTCGAAGGTTCTGATCAATCCCAGCTTTTTCTCTCTGCTCTCCTTAATGTCAAGGAATAAATGCTCTTATTCTCACTTTGGGATATATGCTCTCTAAATTCTTCTTGACGAGTGGTTCTTTAATTTTGTTTTTTTTTTTTAATGGCTCAATTGAATTATTGCGTACGCTAATTAATCATAGGACGCTGCGTTTGTTTTATACTTTTATATCTACTTACGTGACTGGAGGAAGACATCCTCGTGACTTAGTTTTCCTTTTCTTTCTTCTAATATTTAGATTAGATACGGGCCGGAAAGCATCGTGTTTAAATCAGTGAGTTTTTTTTTTTTTCTTTTTCTTTTAATATTTACATTAGGTACTGGAAACCATCACGTTTGGGCCAGTGGATTTCTTTCTCTCTTTTCTGATGTCGACGAAAGTATACTTTTGACCTTCTAACTTTCACAAAGTTTACTTTAGCTGTCAAACTTTCATTATTACAATTTCATTTATATCATTAAAAAAATATAATTATAAATTTAAAAATTAATTAAAATTAATAAAATAATATGATCATTATTTTATTAATTTTAATTAATTTATGTTATTAAATATCAAAAATACGATCTTAAATTTGAGGTACTAAGCTATATATATAATAATTGAAGACTAAAAGTATGTTTTAATCAACCATGAGATGCATGCTAATAGGCAGGAGGATGGATGCATGGGGACGCCACCATATATAATTGGAGATGTTCAAGGTCAAGTTTATGTGGACCATGCTAGCGAGGACAGGATAGAGTAACATGGTTATGGTTGGGAGTTGAACGAAAGCCAATATAGACCGAGAAGGAATCGTTGCCAGGGATAAAGCTGTAGCTAGGCCTAGACTTTGGTCCCAGCCAATAATAATACGAAGGATTCGATTCTAAATCTTTTACGGATAGTCAAAATTGAGTTCAAATAAATAGTATGCCGAGCCAAACTTCCCGGCCGTACCAATCCACAACTCGGCAGGCTTGATGTCGGTTCGGTGATGGTAGCTAAGAGGGACAGGCACTCCCAGGTGCTGCACGCCTTTTTTTTGTCCTTAGCCCAAACGTGAAAAATACGTGAAAAATAATCACATGAGTGCCCACTGCCTGGAGCTTCTATTTTCACGGCAGATATTGCTCAATATATTTCTTAATTTTATTAAAAAAATTTAATTTTTAAATTATTATTATTATTATTATTTTTCCTCTTCTTCTTTTTCTTCATCGTACACTCCGTTCCGATAGCTCTCCCCTTGACTTCCCTTTCATCCTATTTATTCTGACAATCCTCTTTCACAGTTCACTCTGATAATCTCTCTTCCTTCTTTCCTTTGTTCGCTCGATGGCCTCTTCTTCTGGGCATCGATCCTTCTTTTCAACTCTTTTTTGCCTTTGTACTTGAAAAGGAAGGCATTGAAACGAACAAGAAAGAAAAAGAAAGTCGAAGAAAAGGTTATCAGAGCAAATTAAAGGGAGTTCATCGAAACAAATGAAAAAGAAAAGAAAGTCAAGAAGGACTGTGAAGAGAATTGAAGAAAGGGAGTTTGTTAGAGCGAAAAAAAAGAGAAAAAGTCGAAGAGAGTATCAGAGCGAACCTAAGGAAGGGTTTACTGGAGTGAAAGAAAAAGAAAAAAAAAACACGAGAAAATTGTGGGAGCGAACGAGGAAAAAAAAAAATCTAAAAAAACGAAGGTTTTAAGAATACTTAGTAATTTTTACGGTGCAAATAGAAGCTCTAATGTTTCCGTCCGTTTTATCTGCGGTCCTTTGGCTTTTTCATCCAATCCTTTACCCGTGGAAGGATGAAAGGGGTTTACGTTCCCATTAAAGACATTAAAGACCGGAAGAGAAAAGCCGAAAAGCCGAAGAAAATAATGGCAGAAAGATACAGTGGAGAAAGCCTCCAACACCGTGCTGAAGCTTCCAAGTGACGACACATGACGCTCCCATGGTCCTCTCTCTCTCTCTCTCTTTCTGGGCTCGTGCGGTGTCGGTGGAAATGGACTCTTAGGTCTTTTTCTTTTGATACGGGAAGGACTCTAAGTCTAAGGCATAGGAAATAAAAGCCGCTTTGATGGGCGGTGGCGCGGACTCTTAGAAAGGTTGACGCTTGAAATTTAGTAGGTACGTGACGTATTAAACTTATCTCAACATCCAATTAATTTTATATCAGATCGAAATCATATAATTTAATCATATAATTTAAAAAACCCAAATAAAAGTTGATAAATAGTAATTAAATTTAAGTTATAAACTTATAATATTTTTTTGTTATTCTTGAATCTACTTTCGATTATATGTACAAGCTAATCAAAATTTATTTTTGAATTTATTCTCAAGAAAAATTATGAGTATTGATAGGACCAGTTAACAGGTCCTTGGCAATAAAAACAGAAATTTTTAAATAATTTTTTTAGACGGCCATCTTCGGCGGTCTTTCTAAACGGCTTAGTTCTTAGGCGGCTGGGCTGGCTTACTGGATTTTCTCTTCAAGGTTGTAGTGGGTGTTTAATTCCGTCCACAACTTTGCTCCTTATTGCAACAAGCGTTCGTCATAATGAAGAGAGAGAACAAAAAGGCGTCCGTCATAATGAAGAGAGAGAACAAAAAGGAAAAAGAGCTACGCTACCTGCGTGGGTTATCTCAAAGACCGCTCTTTGTCATTAATCTTCGATAGGCAAATCAACCTTCATCAACAATCTTAGGCGGCAATGACCTGGGAGCATTTAATGGGCTAGAGCCTTTGATGGTGTAGACCCAGTAGGAAATCTTAGACGGCTGAGAGCATTTAATGGGCTAGAGCCTTTGATGGTGTAGACCAAGAAGGAAATCTTAAACGGCCTTTCATCTTAAGCGGCAATCCTAGGCCACCCCTTCCTTAACAATCCTAAATGGCAATGACCTGAGAGCATTTAATGGGCTAGAGCCTTTGATGGTGTAGACCCAAAAGGAAATCCTAAGTGGCAATCCTAGACGGCCTTTCATCTTAGACGGCAATCCTAGAGCATTCAATGGAATGGAGCATTCAATGTCAAGTTACGCACCACGAAAAGAGAGAGACAGCGAAGGAAGTCCTAAACGACCTTTTCCTCTACGGCCTTCCTCGATGGCCATCTAGGCGGCTTTTCCTCAACGGTCATCCTAAACGGCCCCATGCATGCACGTAAGGGTGCTTCTGTAATAACTTCGAGACCCGTCTTCATCCTAAGCGGTCCCAAAAGCTTCTTCCAGCTAGGCGACTCCCGATCAATCCTAGACGGCCCCCGACACTCCCATGACGGCGGCCAAGAGCAATCCTAGATGGCCCCGAGCAATCCTAGGCGGCCTCACTAGACCCGGGTCCCACAGATGCCTTCCCGGCCTCAGCCAGCAATGGCCTCGTGGATCAGAGGCCCTAGGCGGCCACCAGCGCCCCTAGGCGGCCTACTTCTCCCAGCCAGCAAGCTCCTCCCAGCCAGCCATCCACGGTGGCCCCTCGCCCAACGGCCGCAACGTTCTGCGGACCTTCCGACTCTACATGCCAGGTAGAGGGTACGGTTTTCATGGCTCACCATGGGCCAAGTCCAAGCAATAGAATTGGATGAAGGGGAGATATAGCTTCTCCATGTGTCAGGTAGCATATGCATGAGCCAGAGGCATCCTTGAGTGGCCTATGGGTCCGAGGGTACTATTAGCCTTTATTTAATTCAAGAAGGGACTCATGGAGACTAAACAAGGACCCGACCATTAAATAAATATTCAAGATCAATGTACCAGAAAAGGCCAGCTGTGCACACTCGATTTGCGGATGAAATCATGACTTGCATGAGGTAGGACGATGCTTTTAGCTCTCTGACATGCCACTAAGAAGAAGTGTCTTCATAAAAACTTCGACAGGTGGCAGCACCTCAGGTCTCATAGATATTAATCCTGACATTTTGTCTACCAAAAGTCCTCAATCATCATGACACCCCCAACCACTCAGATCAGATAAGCCCCAAAAGTCATGGTCCATCATGAGGACCCATGTGGCTCAATTCTACTAGATGACAAAGATCCAAGCCCCGCAGGAAAAAGACAAAGTCCAAAGATAAATAAAAGGGGTAAAAGGGACCTCCGACCAGGTAACTCAAAAAAAACTCAACACGCTCATTATGAGCCCCTCTCTCTTTCTCTTTTGAGCTTTCTCAAGCTCACGGCTATTGCCCAGAGCACTAACTTGAGCGTCGGAGGGTCCCCGCCGGAATACCCGGCCGTTGGACTTCTTGCAGGCTTTGAAGACAAAGGAAGGGCCCCGATATTTCTATAGAGGAACGGCCGATGCTCAAGGACACCAGCTCAAAGTGATCGGGCATCAACAGATTGGCGCGTCAGGTAGGGGGGACACACTGAAGGAAAGAAAGCTCTGTCTCCTTGAGCTATAAGTCTTTGTCCCCTCTAAGATAGCCATGGTAGTGATGCGCATGCCGAAGGTCCTCACCAATCATGCCGGAGGGCATCCACATCGCACTGAGCAGCAAAGGACCGCTCTCTCTGCTCCTCCCTCACCACCAACCTCAGTTGCTCTAATCAACTAGCTGGCTATACTCAATCAAAAAGTTCAAGCCTTGGATACAGCAATTCATAAGCTGCAGAAGCAACGCTTGTTGGCTACTCGGCAGCAGCCCAAGCCTCTCACATCGCCCATGATAGCTACACCAGTTAGCCAGCGATTTACCGACGAGAAATCTCGTCATAAAGAAGCTTATCGCCATCAAGCTTCACCTAAGTACCACCACTGTGAAACTTTCAAGAGACTGCGGTCTCCTGCCCTTTGCTCATTTTCTGAATCATCTGGGGAGGACCTTAATCATAAGATGAGGAGGCGTCTGGATGAATAACCCCGGCGGCTGGAAAAGCTCAGTCAAAGGCTCAACAATCAGGCAGAGGTGGACTATAACGTGGTAGCAGAATAATTTCAAAAAGGAATGAACTCGAGACATTATCCATCACCTCAGGCATTCATGGGCATTTTAATTTTTGGTGGTAGTGAGCTGAGAGGTGTTAATGCAATTAATGCAAGGTGGAAGATGAGGACAAAAGGCTTTGACTATTGACTTCACCTTTCCCCTCTCTCCCCTCCTCTCTTTCTCTCGACTGCACCCAAGAGCCAAACCGAGCCCAGGACCTCCTACAGATTTCGTCTAGCTGCTCTCATACTTCAGCACTAAGGACGACCAATCTCTTCAAAGAAAGAGCTCTCAAGCCAAAAAGCTCTCAAGCCTTTAATCGATGACGGCATCAAACACGACACGAAGACAAAAAGCTACGAAAGCTAAGTATACTGCACCCAAAAAAAGAAAAAAAAAGTTTTTCATTCAATTTCTCAAAAACCACTCGGGCCGGCCAAGCGACCGCCGAGGTAGTTTTCTGGTGGCCCCGCGATCATAAGGACACCTCTGGACTGGTGCGAGAAACCTCGAGGCGGTTCAAGTCCTATGGTCTCGACGGCTCCGAGTCAAACTCCTGGACTGGCCGAGCAACCCCCGAGGTATTTTCAAAATAACTTTAGTGGTCTCGAGATCATAGACACCCCGGACCGATGCGAGAAACCTCCAGTGGTTCAAGCCCTGTGGTCTCGGCAACCCCAAGTCAATGCCCGGGCCGGCCGCGAAACCCACGAGGTGGTTTTATTTTGGCCCCATCAATAAAGGCTCCCGAGCATGGTCCCATCACAGCGACTCTCAGGTCACCCTTCGGGGTTCAAAAGAAACCTAAGCCTGGTCCAAGCACCCTCAGGTCACCCTCCGGGGTTAAAGGCTCCCGAGCATGGTCCCATCACAGCAACTCTCGGGTCACCCTTCGGGGTTCAAAAGGAACCTGAGTCTAGTCCAAGCACCCTCAGGTCACCCTCCGGGGTTAAAGGCTTCCGAGCATGGTCCCATCACAGCGACTCTCGGGTCACCCTTCGGGGTTCAAAAGGACCTTGAGCCTGGTCCAAGCACCCTCAGGTCACCCTCCGGGGTTAAAGGCTTCTGAGCATGGTCTCATCACAATGACTCTCGGGTCACCCTTCGGGGTTCAAAGGAACCTGAGCCTGGTCCAAGCACCCTCAGATCACCCTCTAGGATTAAAGGCTTTCGAGCATGGTCCCATCACAGCGACTCTCGGGTCATCCTTCGGGGTTCAAAAGGCTCTCAACAGTTTTGTTTCTGCCCCAGCGGCATCATTACAGCCTCAACGGCTTTATTGCAGCCTCATCGGCTCTATCAGCCTTAGTGGCTATCAGTCTTAGTGGCTATCAGCCTTAGTGGCTCTATCCCTCTGCCCCAGCGGCATCATTACGGCCTCAATGACTTTATTGCAGCCTCATCGGCTCTATCAGCCTTAGTGGCTATCAGCCTTAGCGGCTCTATCGCTCTGCCTCATCGGCTCTATCAACCTCTCGTTGGCTCTATCTCTCAGCCTCAGCGGCGTTAATGCAGCTCCATCAGCTCTATTTTTGTCTTGCTAACTAGTTGACGAGCGTCCCCCCAAAAAATTGGATGTACGCTACTTTAAGTGACGAGAAGGTAACAAACTTACCCCCAATGTTACTTAAAAATTCTTTACACTCCTTCAGCTTGGTTAGTGCAGGACCTACAAGCTCAAGAGTGTAGGGGGCATCTGATAGAACCAGTTAAAAGGCCCATGGGCAATAAAACAGAAATTTTCAAACAATTTTCTATGTGGCCATCTTCGGCGGCCTTCCTAAATGGCTTAGTTCCTAGGCGGCCTCGCTGGCTTACTGGGTTTTCTCTTCAAGGACGCAATGGGCGTTTAATTCCGTTCGCAGCTTTGCTCTTTGTTGCAACAAGGTCCATCATAATAAAGAGAGAGAACAAAAGGGAAAAAGAGCTACCTGCCTGGGTTCTCCCAAAGACCGTTCTTTGTCATTAATCTCCTATAAGCAAATCAATGGATAACATTTAATGGTACATACTCAGAAAGAAATCGTAGGCGGCCTTTCATCCTAGGCGGCCCTTTCTTCAATAATCTTAGGCGGCAATAACCTAGGAGCAGCCCCTTCCTCAACAATCCTAGGCGGCAATGACCTAGGAGCATTTAATGGGCTGGAGCCTTTGATGGTGTAGACCCAAAAGGAAATCCTAGGCGGCCTTTCATCCTAGGCGGCCCCTTCCTCAACAATCCTAGGCGAGCATTTAATGGGCTGGAGCCTTTGATGGTGTAGACCCAGATGGAAAATCCTAGGCGGCCTTTCATCCTAGGCTGCAATCCTAGGCGGCCCCTTCCTCAACAATCTTAGGCGGCAATGGCCTGGGGAGCATTTAATGAGCTGAAGCATCTAATGGTGCGGACATAGAAGGAAATCCTAAGCGGCCTTTCATCCTACGCAGCCTAATCCTCAACGGCCTTCCTCAGCGGCCATCCTAGGCGGCCTCTTCTTCGACGGCCTTCTCAACGGTAATCCTAGACGGTCTCTTTTCCACGGCCTTTTCAACGGCATTTATATGCCGAGGCATTTATATTTCTTATAAAGGCCCTCACTTCAAGGATTTATTGGAGAGCATTCAATGGAATGGAGCATTCAATGTCAAGTTACGGACCACGAGGAGAGAGAGACAAAAGTCATAAGCAGCCTTTTCCTCCATGGCCTTCCTCAATGGCCATCCTAGTCTTCCATGGCCTTCCTCGATGGCCATCCTATATGGCAGTCCTAGGCGGCCTTTTCCTCAACGGTCATCCTAGACGGCCCCATGCATGCACGTAAGGGTGCTTCGGTAATAACTTCGGGACCCGTCTTCATCCTAGGCGGTTCCAAAAGCTTCTTCCAGCTAGGCGGCTCCCGAGCAATCCTAGACGGATGTTCCAAAAGCTTCTTCCAGCTAGGCGGCTCCCGAGCAATCCTAGACGGCCCCCGACACTCCCATGACGGCGGCCAAGAGCAATCCTAGACTGCCCGAGCAATCCTAAGCGGCCTCACCAGACCCGGGTCCCACAGATGCCTTTCCGGCCTCAACCAGCAACAGCCTCGTGGAGCAGAGGCCCTAGGCGGCCACCAGCGCCCCTAGGTGGCTTGCTTCTCCTAGCTAGCAAGCTCCTCCTAGCTGGCCATCCACGGTGGCCCCTCGCCCAACGGTCGCGACTTTCCGCGGACCTTCCGACTCTACATGCCAGGTAGAGGGTACGGTCTCCATGGCTCACCAAGGGCCAGGTCCAGGCAATAAAATTGGATGAAGGGGAGATATAGCTTCTCCACGTGTCAGGTGGCATATGCATGAGCTAGAGGCATCCTTGAGTGGCCTATGGGTCCGAGGATACTATTAGCCTTTATTTAATTCAAGAAGAGACTCATGGAGACTAAACAAGGACTCTGACCATTAAATAAATATTCAAGATCAATGTACCAGAAAAGGCCAGCTGTGCACACTCGATCTGCGGATGAAATCATGACTTGCATGAGGTAGGACGATGCTTTTAGCTCTGACATATCACTAAAAGACAACGCCTGCAGCTCTGACATGCCACTAAGAAGAAGTGTCTTCATAAAAACTTCAACAGGTGGCAGCACCTCAGGTCTCACAGATATTAATCCTGACATTTTGTCTACCAAAAGTTCTCAATCATCATGACACCCCCAACCACTCAGATCAGATAAGCCCCAAAAGTCATGGTCCATCATGAGGACCCATGTAGCTCGATTCCACTAGATGACAAAATCCAAGCCCCTCAGGCAAAAGGCAAAGTCCAAAGATAAATAAAAGGGGTAAAAGGGACCTCCGACCAGGTAACTCAAAAAAAACTCAACACGCTCATTCTGAGCCCATCTCTCTTTCTCTTTCGAGCTTTCTCAAGCTCACGGCTGTTGCCCAGAGCACTAACTTAAGCGTCGGAGGGTCCCCGCCGGAATATCTGGCCGACTTCTTGCAGGCTTTGAAGACAAAGGAAGGGCCCCGATATTTCTATGGAGGAACGGCCGACGCTCAAGGACACCAGCTCAAAGTGATTGGGCATCAAAAAGTATTGCGAAAATCATTGGTGTTGTAAGACTAGCTTTTCAAATTTTTTCATCATCTTATATGTAATTTTTTTCTTATATTTATCAATTGATTTAATTAATTTATTATTTAAAATTTTTAAAAAAATTAATAAATAATAAATAAATTTAAGTTATAAATTTTTTTATTTAACATAAAATTATTTATGATCAAGCGCAAATTCAACCGTTGAAGCCTTAAGGGTACGATCCGTGTACTTGCCATTGCATGTCACGTTAATGGCCCTTAACTCCAAGCATTTGGAAATTCGCACCGAGTGTTGGATAAAAATTAATAAAAATTATCTTTCTTACGGAGAAAGCGATGGTAAGGAGATAAGTTGTGAGGAGATGCCTTATTTGAGAAACGCCACCTAAATAATTCGGATCTACACATCCATTTTAATTTTTGTCATATTCCGTCAATATATGAAGCCATGATGCAGAAATAATGGAAATGATTGTCCGGCAAGAGTTCTATGATTAATCATGCAGGTGGGGCAGCCAATGAAAGCATTGAAGAGTGTTCTAGAGCTCTTTAATTATGGTGCAGTGCCTGGGCCCGAGGGTGGGACCCTCTAATCTAGCTTATAATGCTCATAATAAGTAGCCTTAGATTAGAATGTCAGCTGGGTGGTTTAGAATGACAGTTGGGTTATTAGAATTTTAAAAGAGATGAGGCTTAGTTTTATGCACTCCTTTGCTTTTCCCCCTAAACTTATGCATCAAAACGTAATTACTCTTTAGCACGCATGAAAGTTGTAATCATTGTAAAGTTTGTAGAAGATAAAAAAAGAAGTAATAACTTCGGTGGGATGGATCCTAGCACTCTCTTCTCTTTCTCACGTACGGTAAAGTTGGACAAATAAAATTTTGATACTAAAAAAAGTTTACTACATCATATATGATGCAAAATAAGTGCGCATTGATTGATGTACGATGTATACATATATATATTAAAGATAAAAATATATTTTTTTATTAATATATGCATATCTATATTGTATATCATCATCATCATGCGCTGCATTATAATGCAGAAAATTTTTTTATATAAATACTTGAAAATGACCTCATTGTTATTATTGAACGCTTAAAATCATATGTTTACTTCTTATCAAGCTGCAGGGAACTCTGGTATTTTTCTTCCCCTCATTTCCTGGTATAAAAATGTCCACACGTACATTTTTAAGATGTTAATTATGTTTCTTTTACCACGAAAGTGACAATTTTGCTAACACCCTTATTGCGCTAACTATAATTTAATATTCTCTTCCTTTTATGCGAACTATAATTTGAAACTTCTTATTAAAGTTGAACAGATGAGATGCGGTCGTATTGTCGCATCTAAGATGGAGACACATCTCTTGAATAATAATTCGAGTGCATGGTTCCCATAAAAGAGTACGGATTGCTGCCAAGTATCCATCATCTCTTTTTGAGGCGCATATCATTAATCCAAGCTCATAATCCCATACGAGTCGTCTACAAAAGTCGTACAAGAGGGGGTCATGCAGATCCGCAATCACTTTATGCTAAAATACAAAGCCAATTAGCGAGGCATGATGCCACCAAAATCATGACCATTTATATATTGCATGGCTTATGGGGATCATATGCTACATAAACTAACACACCTCCTCTGTGATATGAGGTCTATGCAATCATAATTCATCAAGGAAGAATTTAATTAGTGGTAATCACCTTAATAATCTAGATTGCTATATTGGTTATTATCCATTCTAATTTGGATGATGATATTTGATTCCCATTTAACTGGCTAACCTTAAAAATTTGATAATTTTAACTAAAATTTAATTTAATTATATATTTAATATTTAAATAGTATCATATATATATATATATATATATATTATTTATAATATTTAAATATATAATACTTCTTAGATAATTTTACAAAAAATTCTTGCTTTATAGTAGAATATTTTGTATTCTAGCTCAAAAAAAGATAGCCACTTAAAAAACTAAAATAGTAATAATAAAATAAAAAATAAAGTTTAATATAATATGTTATATATTAATTTTTATCTAAAATTTGAATTAATACGATCAAGATAAATTAAATATGATGATTTTATATTTTGATAATCTAATTATTTAGTATAAATTCATGAGAAATATAAGATTATTTATAATATTATATTATTACGAATGAAATATGCTACCTAATAATCATAATTGTAGATGCAAAGTCAACGTTTTTTCTGCAATGAAAAGTGAGTTGGAAACACTGAAATCATTTATTTAGATTATCAGTAATTTAAAAGGAGTTTATCGGATAACTGCATTTGGTGCATATCTTGAATGATAATTTATCTTGCAGGTAATTCATATTACCACAAAAAGGGATGACTATCCACGTTATCAGAGATATGGTAATTCATAAATTATTTTTTGATAAATTATCTTATTTTTCTTTAATCGTTCTCTACTTGCATCCTCTTCTACGATCGCCATCCCTCTTTTTCTTTAGACACCCGTGAAACTTCTTTTAATGGCTTCTAGTCTTTATTAATCGTTTCAAATATTATTTATAAATATAAATTTTTTAAATATTATTATTTATAAATTTAAATTTTTTAAAATTAAATATATAATTTTTTAATAAATTTATTTAAAATATTTTAAAAATTTAATATTATATAATTGATAACCTGTTTGTACTAACAACTAAACGCAGCCTAGGTTTCAAGGTCTGAGTTAGGTGATGTAGGAAAAAGTAAGGTCTAATCACAAATCATTGACCATCGGTGTCTAAGCTTGTGGAACAATTGTAGAACAGAGCAGGACAAGACCAATGCTCGATCTGGCCGACACCCACCATCAAACGAAGCTACATCGACGGTGATTTGACACGAAGACCACCAGATTAATGGGCAAGACCTTGACCTTGTCGGTGTACGTATATATAGAAGCTGACCTCACGGCCAGTTGTCCGTCGCTTGGCATTTTATCTCAATAGAAGTTGAAAAAAAAAAAAAAAAAAGGACCGAAATCTATTTTTGGCAACGAGTCCCGCACAGCCGCAGATTAGGGACGATCATCCTGTACTTAATTACAACGCGATAATATAATTAGTTATACAAATCTAAATTTCATATTATACTCTAAATATTATGTTTAGGCCCTTAAAATTATTTTTTAAAATATATTTTAAATATTCAATAGTTTATAATAATATTTTTTTGTTAAATAGAATTAAGCTTAAGCCTAAAGTTGACAATCAAATTATAACCTTTTTTTTTTTTTTTTAAGGACTAGGAATATGTTGAAGAACTAATTCTCGGGATATAAAAATTGGGAATGCTGGTGAGGATGGGGATAAAATATATTCTTTATCTTATATCTACATCATTGTTTATTGAAAGTTATCATCAGCTTCCTTAAAGTTAAAATTAAATTTTAATCTTAACAGTTTTGTTCTTTAATAATAAGAAATAGCCTTTTCTTAATTCTAATAAATTTTATGATGAATGAAAATTAGTTTATTACATATTTGATTAAAAATAAATAAAAAATTAAGAAGAATTGTTTGATGGCACTTATTTACGGAGAAAGAAGAAAGAGTGCGGACGTGAGAGAGAATTGAGAGAGGAAGAGGAACAGCTATACCATCCCAACCATTGGATTTGTTCTAAACGTTTACATTTCCTTTTAGCCCAGAGTCCTCCGACTTTTACCATCCTCTCATCTCTTATGTAGTGTTTGATTTTTAAAATATTATTTTTAAATAAATATATAGGATAAAATTTATCGAAAGAATAGCTAAAAAAATAATTATTTTTTTAAAATAATAATTTTATCATTAAAGAATAGCTCCCATTATCCTTTGGTTTCTTAGGAAATATGTTCAAGGAATAATCCATATTTCAATATGGATTATCCTCTGTCAAGCCCCAGACCCAAATATTGGGCTAGGATGACAACCCGCCACGTGCCGGGCACGCAAGGCATCTTAAAAATCTTGATATACGATTCAAATGTGCAATAAATACGAAAACCAACCATAATACATATGATAGTTATAAGTTTTGGGTTTCAAACCCTACAACAAAGTCAATGCTAATAAAGTTGGGCTACAACAAGCCCTACACACAAACATAATAGGATTACACCAATGCAATGGATCTTATTTTATTTATTAGAAGCTCCATCAACTCCGAATATCCATCATCAATCCGGAGGCTCTGAAAAATATTGTGAAGGTTTAATGAGTTTACACTCAATAAGTAAGCCTATTATACAATCATATCATACTTGAATTATATTTAACATGCTATCAACATATGCATTTTGTCAACTTAACATAAATTGAACATTCGATAAGCATCAGGATATGCATTCTAGCAAACTCACTGTATATGTAATTATAAATTTCCTATGTGTCCCACGGCCCTGCAATACCTCAATCAGAGCACATCCTCCAGATGTGTGGCCATATAAAATCAACAGAACACATTGTACGATGTGTGGGGCCATACCATAACAGAACACACTCTACGATGTATGTGGCCATGAAAATCAAACAGAACACATTGTAGGATGTGGGGCCATACCATAACAGAACACACTCTACGGTGTGTGTGGCCATATCATAACAGAACACGTCTATAATGTGTGGGGCCATATCATAACAGAATACATCTCCAGTGTGTGTGGCCAAATAAAATCAACAGAACACATTGTACGATGTGTGGGGCCAACCATAACAGAATACACTCTACGATGTATGTGGCCATGAAAATCAAACAGAACACATTATAGGACGTGTGGGGCCATACCATAACAGAATATACTCTATGGTGTGTGGCCATATCATAACAGAACATGTCTACAATGTGTGGGACCATATCATAACAGAATACATCTCCAGTGTGTGTGGCCAAATCATAACAGAACACAGCTACAATGTGTGGGGCCATAGTAAAGGAGAACCGCGGCGACCCATATAAATCTATTAACATTTTCATCACAATTACATCATGCATCTGTATCTCACATTACCTCACAGTGGTTTGCATAGTACTAGAAAATGCATATAGTTACCTCAATATAAACATATCATACAAGTAATCACATTTCTGGCATATACATCAATAAATCATTCCTTACAATATTACCAATCACTATACTCATATAGTTGTTCATTTGTAATCCACAGTTCCATGCTACATAGACAATTCAGATAATTTCTATAAGAATGCATGCAAACTGTATATACTCAATTTATTAATTAAATAATTATTAAATTACATAATAGTCTTACTTACCTCCTATGCAAACTCCAAATGATGCACCAACTAATCAGATGTCTGGGCACCTAAATAAGTTCTTCTTTTGGAAGAACCCCTTCAGATGCCACAATTGCAAGACTGCAACAATAATGCAAACACCAAGGGACATAATACTGAACCATGCAACTCTAGCATTCGTTCTCTCACTCACTTCCCTCATTTCTGCTTCTCTGGTCTTATGATATAACAGGTTCTCATGGATTGCTTCCACAACAGCTTCTAATTTCGTTAATCCAAGCTCAACACCCTCAAGTTTTTCCTTCTTAGCAACAGAATCCCAGTCCTTTGCTGCAATATCGATCTTCCAGTCAAGGTTCACACTTGCACTTGTACCTTTATCATCGCTATCTATCCAGAAACATGCTAGGTAATTGCCAGCCTCAGCGGTTGTGAATGCAAACGAACCAAAAGTAACCTTTTCAGCATGGTGAAGTGTGTTTCCATAGGGTGATGTCAGCTTAACGGAGATATTGGGCAATCAGTTGTGGTCCTCGCTGACAATGGTGTAGTCACCGAGAACGACGACGTTGGGTTGGATGTCCTCCGACATGCACTTGGTCCCCGACGCCGGAAGGGTGAACCACACCGCCGTCGCGTCGAGCGGCAGCACAAGGAGGAGAAACGCAAAGCACAGCAGCAGCGCCGCGGTGGGCCTCAGGATCATCGAACCGCGCAGCATCATCAAAAATGGCCTCTTCGACCCGCCAGAAAGGTCTCTCTCTCTCTGGCTCTCTCTCTCTCTCTGGCAGGGGGATATACCTGAGAATGATGCGCGCCAGATGAAAGAAGGAGTCCTCCTCCTTCCCATTTTAATCATCACGCGATGCCTCGGTCCAGGGACTCGGAAAACCCATCAGACACGCAAAGACTCGGGAATCCAAGCGTCATACAGGGAACTTAAATGTCAGAATAACTCTAAGTGCCAAGTGACCCCAATTAAATACCGAGAGTTATCCTCCCCATAATTAATTTACCGGGGGTTTACATTCTCCCCTCCTTATAAAAATTTCGGCCTTGAAATTTGATATACATCCAATAGAATACAAATCCAAATTTTCTATCTCATAATCAGCTAAATTTCATTCAAAAGTCACCGTCATCGATACATCATTGATCTGTAATAAGATCAAATATTGTGGATGTTTCTTTTTTATTTTCTCCTTAGACTCCCAGATAATCTCCCTCTCAGAATAATTACTCTGCATAAAGATATGAAACACATTGAATACCCTAAAGAGTAATGAAGACAGTGCTAAGCTATAAGCCACCTCCTTTATTTTGATCAAAATCTCAAATGGCCCAATGTATTGTGGCTCAAATCATCTCTAACACAAATCTCATCATATCATTGATTAGTAAAACTTTCAAATAATCTTCAACCTGAAATTTCAAATCTTTCTTTTTGACATCAACATAACTTTTCTATTGACTCAGAGCTACATGAAGCTGCTTTAATTAATGATACTTTTCATACTTGCTACACCAGCTCAGTCCAAAATTGTCTCTCTCTCACCTCATCTCAATATGAAGGGAATCTACACCTTTTATCATAGACAATTGAAATGAATCCATTTGAATGTTGGCTTGGTAATCATTAAAATAAGTAATTTCATTAAGGGTAAGAAGCTATACCAAGCACTTTCTAAATCCATCACACAGGCTCGCAGTATATCATCGAAATCTAATTGGTTCATGCATATTGTCCATCTATTTGAGGGTGGAAGGCTGGACAGAAATTCAGCTTAATCCACAAAGCTTTATGAAGACATCATCGAATTAGGAGAGTGAGACAAATGGGTTCACACTCAATTTACGCAGTTTACCATTAAACCAAAAACAAATATTAACATTTAACCCACTAAAATTTCATCCTCAAAATTAAATGTCCACAAATTTTGTACCATTATACTCACTAGCAACTTTTATTTCATTCCTAGGTACCCAAATGACGTATCTAACATCAATTTAATTTGATCTTTCTACCAAATAAAATTGAATTCCTTAAGAAGTATTTCTTTCCTGTCATCTTTTTTTTATTACCTTAACTTCTCACAACACAATCATCATAAATATCATAGAGTCCATCACATATATTATGTCATCCATTCTTAAGGTTAATAACCTATATCAATTACTGTTAATTCCTTGATAAGACAGTTCCAAGTTCTTTTGAATTAAATATAAGATAGTTTCTTCCAATGCTCTCTCAACTCATAAATAGTTGAATGTACCATTAATCATTACGACACTTATTTCAATCATCATAACATACTTGGTTTCACTCTTGAATAGTTCAAGCTAACATCAATGAACATTAAGCCAATCATTTAGGATATCTTTCATAATTATCATAATCAACTAATTTAATTTCTTTGAATAATAGTGCCATCATTAATTTATCTCCTTCATATTTATCAATAATACCACATAACCAATCAATTCCTCTTGAATAGGTCAGTATATCCTCAATAAATAATTCAATTTAAATGATTCAAATTCTTGAATCGATTATTTCATTACCAATGATTATCAAAATCATCTATAGATTATACAATGTCTCATGCCATAACATGACCAACTAATTTAAACCCTTCAAATATCTCACAGTGACTTCACTAATCTAGCTCAGATGGATACAAGACTTATAAGTCTATAAAGATTGAAAATGCACTTACCATCCAAAGACATAATTGAAAATTATAGTAATCTCTCTATGATTTGAAAGTGATATTAGATGTATCCTTAACCATAATCCATAGCTGATAATAACCAAAAATAAAATCATCTCCCTCCTATTTTCTTAACAATAATTATGCCACTTATGGATGATTGATAATTTATCCATCCTGAGAAAGATATCTACTTAGGAACTATGAAGAAAGGTACAATAAGTATGCACGATAAATTAATGAACAGATATCTTGATTTAGAAATCTATTAACAGATGAAAATTCCCATGAAATTCTTTATCAGTGGAGTTTATCTAAAATCTTTCACTTTTTACCATCAAAATATTTGATCATTTATAGCCAAAATCAGTTCTAAAGATTAATAGAGTCTACTGCTCTCAAAAACTTAAACAGTAATTGTCTCAGAATTTAAAATTTTATAATCTTCTAAATGATCCATCATGATATAATATGCAGTCAACTATTTCATTAACATTAGTATCAACCATCTGCATATCTAGCAAAGTAACAATCAGTCTTGAATAAGTAATATCCATAATAAAAGTTTTCTTAGTAAAATTCACTATATATACTTATCCATCCAGACTCAAATTCAGAAAGTACTCAATTGTGATTGACCAAAAACATGTAATTAACTATTTCATTCCCAAAATATCATCAATATTAATCATCCATATAACCAGCAGATTAGCTCATAATCTTAAACTTACAATATCAACAATGCAAGTTCTACAAATAAAAATTCATTTATACATCCACATTCAATTCAGATTTAATACTCAAAATCCACATATCGCACTCAATTGGAATATGGATATAATGGTGTTTAGTTATATTAGTCATCAATTGAAATTTTTAACTACTATATTATATTCCATATATCATTTATCTGGTATTGCATCTCCAAGAAAAGTTTCATCTACCCATATTATTTCAAGGTCTAAAACTGCTACGAGTCATCTCCAACAAGTTTGACGGAGCTAAAACCTCTAGAAGCCCCTAGGCCTCCCCACTGGTCAAGGCTACCAGCCAGGGAGCCCACATAATATCATTGGCTTGCGATGGTTCATTCTTAATTCCTATCAAATTTGTAATTCAATTAATATCTTGATAAACTTTAAATTTCAAGCTTCCAAAGCATAATTCATGAAATTCCTTTAAAGTCATAATTGTCTCAATATCATCCTAGTATTTTGCCTAGAGTGTCAACATGCATGTGTCCCTAAGGTCATAAACCAAGCTCTGATACCATAAAAGCTGTCACGCCCCAGACCCAAATATTGGGCTAGGGTGACAACCCGCCGCGTGCCGAGCACGCAAGGCGTCTTAAAAATCTTGATATACGATTCAAAGTGCAATAAATATGAAAACCAACCATAATACAAATGATAGTTATAAGTTTTGGGTTTCAAACCCTACAACTAAGTCATGCTAATAAAGTTGGGCTACAACAAGCCCTACACACAAACATAATAGGATTACACCAATGCAATGGTTCTTATTTTATTTATTAGAAGCTCCATCAACTCCGAATATCCATCATCAACCCTGAGGCTCTGAAAAACATTGTGAAGGTTTAATGAGTTTACACTCAATAAGTAAGCCTATTATACAATCATATCATACTTGAATTATATTTAACATGCTATCAACATATGCATTTTGTCAACTTAACATAAATTGAACATTCGATAAGCATCAGGATATGCATTCTAGCAAACTCACTGTTTATGTAATTATAGATTTCCTATGTGTCCCACGGCCCTGCAATACCTCAATCAGAGCACATCCTCCAGATGTGTGGCCATATAAAATCAACAGAACACATTGTACGATGTGTGGGGCCATACCATAACAGAACACACTCTACGATGTATGTGGCCATGAAAATCAAACAGAACACATTGTAGGACGTGTGGGGCCATACCATAACAGAACACACTACGGTGTGTGCCATATCATAACAGAACACGTCTATAATGTGGGCCATATCATAACAGAATACATCTCCAGTGTGTGCCAAATACAACAGAACACATAATACCAGAACACACTCCATGGAACACATTGTAGGACGTACCATGTGCCATATCATAACAGAACACGTCTACAATGTGTGGGGCTATATCATAATAGAATACATCTTCAGTGTGTGTGGCCAAATCATAACAGAACACAGCTACAATGTGTGGGGCCATAGTAAAGGAGAACCGCGGCGACCCATATAAATCTATTTAACATTTTCATCACAATTACATCATGCATCTGTATCTCACATTACCTCACAGTGGTTTGCATAGTACTAGAAAATGCATATAGTCACCTCAATATAAACATATCATACAGGCAATCACATTTCTGGCATATACATCAATAAATCATTCCTTACAATATTACCAATCACTATAATCATATAGTTGTTCATTTGTAATCCACAGTTCCATGCTACATAGATAATTCAGATAATTTCTATAAGAATGCATGCAAACTGTATATACTCAATTTATTAATTAAATAATTATTAAATTGCATAATAGTCTTACTTACCTCATACGCAAATTCCAAATGATGCACCAACTAATCAGATGTCTGGGCACCTAAATAAGTTTCTTCTTTTGGAAGAACCCCTTCAGATGCCACAATTGCAAGACTACAACAATAGTGCAAACACCAAGGGACATAATACTGAACCATGCAACTCTAGCATTCATTCTCTCACTCACTTCCCTCATTTCTGCTTCTCTGGTCTTATGATATAACAGGTTCTCATGGATTGCTTCCACAGCAGCTTCTAATTTCGTTAATCCAAGCTCAACACCCTCAAGTTTTTCCTTCTTAGCAACAGAATCCCAGTCCTTTGCTGCAATACCGATCTTCCAGTCAAGGTTCACACTTGCACTTGTACCTTTATCATCGCTATCTATCCAGAAACATGCTAGGTAATTGCCAGCCTCAGCGGTTGTGAATGCAAACGAACCAAAAGTAACCTTTTCAGCATGGTGAAGTGTGTTTCCATAGGGTGATGTCAGCTTAACGGAGATATTGGGCAATCGGTTGTGGTCCTCGCTGACAACGGTGTAGTCACCGAGAACGACGACGTTGGGTTGGATCTCCTCCGACATGCACTTGGCCCCCGACGCCGGAAGGGTGAACCACACCGCCGTCGTGCCGGGCGGCAGCACAAGGAGGAGAAACGCAAAGCACAACAGCAGCGCCGTGGTGGGCCTCAGGATCATCGAACCGCGCAGCATCGTCAAAAATGGCCTCTTCGACCCGCCAAAAAGGTCTCTCTCTCTCTCTCTCTCTCTCTCTCTCTCTCTCTCTCTTCTCTTTCTCTCTTCTCAGGCTCTCTCTCTCTGTGGTAGGAGGACATACCTGAGAATGATGCGCGCCAGGATGAAGGAAGGAGTCCTCCTCCTTCCCATTTTAATCATGCGACGCCTCGGTCCAAGGACTCGGAAAACCCATCAGACACGCAAAGACTCGGGAATCCAAGCGTCATACAGGGAACTTAAATGTCAAATAACTCTAGGTGCCAAGTGACCCCAATTAAATACCGAGAGTTATCCTCCCCACAATTAATTTACAAGAGGTTTACACCCTCTCTGATTAACCTTTTTTAAACTTATCCTTTATAGTTATAGCTCTTAGAAATATCTTGGATATCCAAGGCATATCTCCTTATCTCCTTTTTTCAAATACAACCTTAATTTCTTCATCACCATTTTGGTTCCACCTTTAAGCCCAACTCTGTTTGGCCATGCAAACATTTGCATAACTATAGAGTCGCTTGATCCAAGAGAAATGATCTTTGCTCCTAAAGATTGTCGCTTTCTTTTTACCTGATTAGGTGTGGGGATAAAAAACGAATTTGTTGTATTGTTTTGGCCATCAACCATTAAGGGAGTCGACCACCTTTTATGCCACGCTTGACAATCCGGAGCTTAGGTTGCGTTTGGTGCATCGCCGAGCAATCTTGAATGATAATGTGAATAGGAATGGCAACGGCCCTGAAATGACCTAGGGCAGCCTCTATCGATTTTCGTCCCCATTGAAAAAAATCTTTCCATTCCCTGCCCCGTTAAGTCATTATAGTTAACAGGACGAGGACGAAGATATTCATCCGGATAAATAAGTATCCATACCCATTTGATCGTTTACATAAAAAAATAAAATTATTTTATTAAATTTATAGTTTATTTTAATTTTTTTAATATTTAATATATATATATATTAAATTTAAATATATTATATTAAAGCTAACGGATGGAAATCGGTAAATAGGGATGGGATGGAGGATATCGTTTTCAAGCCATTTAACCGTTAAATGGATAATTTTTGTACTCATTAAGCCGTTTAAACCGGGGATTCCCTGATATGTTAGAAACAGTACCAATCGGGTAAACGGTCAAATGAAAAAAATTATCATTCCAAGATGTGAATTGCTCATAGATTACTACTGAATAGATTGTAATGTTGATTACTTTGTTTGGTATATACAGTTACTATGTTTGGTATGAGAAAGATTACTAGTCATGCAATATCAAATTCTCAAAATACTTATAAATTAAATTTATTAAAAATTGATATACTATTATATATTTATTTTTACAAAAAAAGGAGAGAATGATTTTATTTTTATGAAAGAGAAATGAACAAAGCAATTTTATCAAAGATTACAATATCTTTCGTAACGTGGATAACCACCTTTCTAAGATAATTTGAAGTTATTATAAGATAAATTATTATTAAAAATATATAACAAATATAATTATTTGATGAATCTAATTTAAATTATTAATAATCTGAATAAATTATCCTACCAAATGCAACCTAAGCTCCCGGCCGTCATTAACTTATCCTACCAAATGCAACCTTAGCTCCGGGCCGTCATTAACGCGCTTCCCTCTTGGCATAAGCATCGACCAACACCTAGGCACCGAAAGAGGCCAAGCCCCTCCGATGGGGCAGCTTGGTGCCTTCCAATCAAGGTTATCAATTTTGTTTCATTTCAGCCGTTTTGATCGAAACGTTTCATTTCTGTGGCTTATCCGAAAAGATGAGCCCTACGTTTCGCTTCGAAAAATTTTTCGTCCATTTCGGTGTGTTTCGACCATTTTGGCACGTTTTGGCAAAATATGTTTCGGAACCAATTTATGAATTTTTAAATCTTTCCGGGTCATTTTAAAAATATATATATATATAATGTCAAAAAAAAATGAAACTCTACATCTAATCGGTTTTTCTAATCATTTTCACTTTTATTGATTTTCATTTTCTTCTCTAAAGTTACTAATAAATAATCTCCTTCTAATTAGTTGCATGGTGGGAGCAATTTGGAAATGACACTCTAGAACTTCAAAAGTTTGCTATTAGAATCCTTAGTAAATGTTGTAGTACAACTGGATGCGAAAGAAACTGGAGTATATTTGAATTTATTCATTCCAAAAAATGTAATAGGCTTGAACATAAAAGATTAAATGATTTAGTCTTTGTGAGATACAATCTCAAGCTTCGGGAGAAGTAAAAAAGATATTGCTATTATGTGCATTATATGTTTCTCAAATTAATTTTATAAGCTATAATTTTTTTTCTTTTCTTATCTTTTTTATAGGAATTTGAAGAAGAGAAAAGACTTTTTGGATCCTATATAAGTCTTGATAATATATAGATTTATTAGATGAATAGATCTCTGAAGAGCCTGGATTTCTTGATGAAGAAGATTTAAGTTGGGAGACAATTGAAGCTCCATTAGCTACTTTAACTTTAGATGAAGCAGAAAATGTTGCATTTGATGATGAGAATGATACTAATTTAAATATAGGAATTAGTGCTCATATGCAAGCCAAAGATAAAGATCATTATTTTTATGGTGTTAATGAAGAGAATGAATTGTGAACATAAATTTTTGTTTTTTTATTTGTATATTGTTATTGATGATGAAACTTATGAATTGTGAATATAATTTTTATCTTTTTATTATTATTATATTATTATTATTATTATTATTATATTTATAAAAAAATAAATTATAATATTATATAGATATATATATAATTTAAAAATAAAGTATCAAATAATCTGATATCAAATATTTTGTTTCATAAGCTAAAACGAAACATGACATTCATAACTTTGCTTCCAATAGTCAGCGGAGACGACAACGGCAACGGGGTGGGCTTAGGGCCCTTCGTCTCGATCGCGAGAGGAGGAGCTCAGAAGTCAGAACGAGACAGCAAAGAGAACGCCGACTCGTTGAGAAATTTAATATGGTTGATAGACGGTCACGATCAACCTATCCATTTTAGCAGCTTTAAATGTGACATAAACAAGTCCAAAGCTTTAGCCGATTGATCTACCTAAACTAGCTCATTAAATGGGTTGAGTCCTCTTTAACGCGATTAATTAATAATTGGATCAAGTCATGACCGAACCCATATAGTCGCATTGATCTATTTAAAACCCATTTAACTCAACTACACTGATTTGATTGTTTATTAGTCAGGTTACATGAGTAGGACCAAGTTATATATTGAATAAAAAGGTTATTCATAAATCTACATTTTGACTTGTTTAATAAATACGTTAATACAAGATTGAGATATTTTTAATATAAGCTGCAGTGCCACCCCTGGATGAAAAGGAGGTAATTATTTTGTTAGATGATATCGAATATGGTTGTAATTTATTTAATAGAAATATTTACTTACCATTTGTTGTAAGATATGATTGAGCAAATCATAGGATTTGTTGCCAACTGATTTATTACTAAATTATCAAATTAACATAATGGGCTTCGTCAATCTTTTGTGTGCATGTAATGGACACTTCTAAGCTTTTTTTTTTTTTTTGATGAAAAATTATGCATAAAATTTTACCACAAAAAAATTAGGATGGATGTAAACAAATTGATAAACTAAAGATTTGAAGTTTTACACATAAAACTAGCCTCATCAATATTTTTTTCATATATATATATATATATATATATATATATATATATATATATTGATGAAAAATATGTTGAGATTTATTATTATGCACAAAGCTACATATAAACTTTAGGAATCATATAATATTCAATTATAAATTTCTTGTGAAACTTATTTTGATTTGAATTCTGACTTGTTATCAACTTCTAGGCACTTTCATTAATATCATTTTGGATGATTTTGTGCCAACTACAAGGGTATGTCACCTCAACACATATAATAGATCCCCAAGCTCATATTTACCATATGCATTTGCTATTTGAGCGTATGCATATATTTATATACATTGATGAGAAAATGATGGAAAAACAACCAGAATTAATGGACGGGGCTCCTAAAATAGTTGTTTTCATGTATATGAATACTAAAGGGATGTTCACTGGTTGGATTATTTTCTCTTATTAACCAATAGCAAAACTAGGGTCATTGAAATGGTTGGTGAGATGTCCAATTTTTTCGCCAAAACAATATAACTTTGTTGGCATTAATCATGTCGAATTAGATCACCATAGCACTTCTCATCTGCTACTCTATGGCTAAGTTAGCTTCAATATATTTTTACGTCGAAAAACAAAATAAATTTATTTTAACCATTATATGTCATTCCTTATCATTCATGCAATACCTCAAATTTGGTCAGAGAAAGAAATATATTATTTGATTATAATGAAAGTCCATTGCTATCAATTAATTTTGGCTTGAATTTTTGTGCCACAGGATTTCGATCAGCTAATAGATTAATTGGACTAGTAGGTGGGCTTAAAGCATTACAAATAAGTGTACGTAAGTTGATGAGCATAAGAAAAAGGCTATCCATAAGACGGTGATAGAATCACATGGTATGAAGCCACCCGTATAGCACTAACAATTCATATCGAGGGTAGATTTCTCGTGTATTAGGAGATTGTAATATCCTAAATTTAGTCTTACATTGAATGAAAAAGAATACATTGGATTGAAAAGAAATGTATTACGTGCCTATAACACTACAAGAAATTTTCATTTTAGCAACACCAAAATACGTTGCTAATGCGTCGCTAAATCGATTTAGCGATGCATTTGCGACGCAAAAACATGCGTCGCAATTTAGCGACGCAAATATGCGTCACTAATGCTTCGCAAAAATTAAATTTTATTTTTTAAAAAAATTACAATGATAAATTAATTTCTGATTGAAATTTTTTAAAAAAAGAAATTTATAAATTAGCATCGCAAATGCGTCACAAAATTTTAATTTTTTTTTAAATATTGCAACCAAAATTAATTTATCGTTGCAATTTTTTTTAAAAAAATAAAATTTAATTTTTACGATGCATTAGTGATGCATATTTGCGTCGCTAAATTGCGACGCATGATTTTGCGTCGCAATTTAACGACTCAAATTGCGTCGCTAATGCATCGCAAAAATTAAATTTTATTTTTTTTAAAAAAAATTGCAACGATAAATTAATTTTTAGTTGCAATATTTAAAAAAAATTAAAATTTTGCAACGCATTTGCGATGCAAATTTAAAATTCCTTTTTTAAAAAAATTCCAATCAGAAATTAATTTATCATTGCAATTCAAAAAAAAATTTAATTTTTGCGACGCATTAGTGACGCATATTTGCATCGCTAATGCGTCACAAAAATTAAATTTATTTTTTAAATTGCAACCATAAATTAATTTTTTTAAAATAAATTATTATTCAATTTAGCGATGCAATATGCATCGCAAATTTATTAAATCATTTTTAAAAAAATTATAACAAAAATTTTTTTGTTAAAAAAATAAATATTTAAAACTCTTAATGCAATTTAATTTTATTCAATTGAAATATTATCGCTAACATTCATTACAAAATTTTTGATAATGCATAAAATTTTATTTATTAATAATGACAGGTTTGGATACACAAAATAGAAAATAAATACATCAAGAATCTGCACTGTCACGATCACGGAAAGGCTGCGGAGGCTGAAATGAACCCTGCGATATTTGGCGAACAAAATCTTCCATCCGACGCATCTGCTCTCTAATGTATGAACCTCATGTTGAACCTCCTGCCGAACCTCATGCCGAACCTCCTGTCGAAGCTCCTGTCGAACCTCCTCCGTAATAGATCTTCGAATATCATCTAAACGATCGAAGGAATATCGCCAGAATAGTGCGAAGTGGAGTCAGGAAAATATCTAGAAGCTTTAGCGCCCAGACCGTAGACCCTACGGTCTCGCGGTTGGGCACCAACAGCTTCCAAAAACACACGTCGACTCTCCTCTGGTGAGAGTTCGACGGGCGGCCCCCCATCAATGGAGTTGACATGCGATGTCTGGGACTGAAGCTCCTCGACTCGTGCCTTTGAATTATAAATGAATAAATATACGAACCTGAATAAAGGCTAAGAAATTAAACAGTTACAATATAAGTAAAATTTCTTACCGCAACCTCCTATGATCGTGCATCGACCCAGGTACATCCTTCCTGGTGTGTGTCGCCCTGAATAGGTTGAACTCACCAGGATCTCTGCCCTCTCGCTTAGACTACAAAAGCAGAAGAAATGATATAAATGTAAGTATATGCAAATGACTAAATTAGTAATTAAAATATTGATGTTTTCTTACCATACGACGTCTGTGCTCCTGAATGGAAATGGACCCCGCAGTGTGGCAGGAGAGAACCGTGCCACGACCAGCTTTCTCGGATCGGCGGTTCATGGTGGCTGATGCGGACCTCCTTTGCCATGCCTCAAACTACCACACCTACTGCCAGTCGTGCCAAATACCCTCGGCACATGCATAGGGCGATCGCCCGATCTCCTCCAACGATGAAGCATGTCGGAGTATTGGCACGCCGCAAGAGTATTCCATGCTGCCCTAACGACATCATGGATGGTTGGGTCCCACATAAACTTTTTCTGCATTTAAATAAATAATTAGTTTAAGAATATATCAAGATTTAGTTATTTTAAATCAGTAATAAATTGTATTTAATAAATTTACCTGAAACTCTAAAAAATAAAACTCCCTCATGGCCGCAGATACATGATGCCAATCGTAGCCAGTGGGATCAGCACGGATATGGAATATGGAGCTGATCCGGCTCGATACAAAATGCTGCTCAATAAAGCTACAAAAACATCCATATTTATAAGTAAATGCCTGGTAACACACAAACATATATTTGCATTACCATATACTTACTGCCCATCAACATCCAGTCGAAGTATGGTGTGGCTAACGTGGGATGAACTCTCAGATGTCTGTGTCGATCGGCTATGAGACTCGAAGGCTGCAGATCTGAATTCTCCGTCTTTAATGCTCATGAAGTGATCTGATGTGGCAGGGCCATGTCCCTGCTCGCTCTGTCCATCGGCGGAAGATCTATCTCGGCCCGACATATTGAAAATACTAAAGAACCATGCATTCAATATAATTATGAATAATGATTGAATATAAAAAATTAGTACTTATAAAAATAAATTAAAATTGAATAAACCTCTATGTTTAATCAATGTCATTTGTTTCGTCAAATGTTGGTTCAACATCCGATGCCGTATCAGATTGTGATTCTGTGTCATTATCATCCGAAAGAAATCAAACATTTGCATCCTTAATTTCTTGGACATCACCATTTGGATCTCTAACTGATGCTTCAGAAGCCCTTGTATCGTCCTCAATTGCATGCATTTCCATCTTATCCTCTTGAAATACAGGGCACTCAGGTGATTGACTTGTTGAACTCTCATCTAATATGATTGCTGAACGTGGAAGGATTTTAGAAATAGCCCACCAATCTCGCTTGTCATTGTGCAAACTTGGATATCCGCAGTAAAACACTTGCTGAGCTTGGGATGCAAGGATGAATGGTTCATATTTCTGCAATCTTCGGCGATGGTTGACTTCAACTAGATTGTAGTTGTTATGAACCCTTTTGCCCACAGGAACTGTCGGATCGAACCAATCGCAATGAAATAATACGGTTCGTTTGATAGGCCAACCAGGATATTCAACTTCAACCACCTCTACTAACTTTCCATAATAATCCATCATATTTACTCCAACACTTTCTCTTTTGACACACACCTCAGTTCTGTGTGCCTCTTGAGTCGTTCAATTTGAAATTTATACCCATTAACAAAGTAGCCAGTAGAGGTTGTTACGCCATTGCGCTAGACATTTAATAAAAATATTGTCGGTTGTGAACCATGGACCAGTTACCTGCAAATTAATAAGCTATTCACAACCAATTCGAAAAATAAAAGCCATTATTGCAATTGATTGAGTGATACTACTCACATATTCATAAAACCAGTAAGCGAACTCCATTTTTAACTTCTGTCCAATGTCAATTTGACTGATGTTGGGAGTCATTTGTCGTTGTCTATCGCAAAACATCCTAAAGGAATGATAACAATTAAAACTTTTGTTAGCAATTAAATAGTGAGGTATATTATAATTTAAAGTAATGAAGTGTATACTTACTCAATGTATGGATCGACTTCTCTGCAGTTCATTAGGATGTAATAATGCACTGCACTATACTCCGCATCGCTCAAATCTCTTGACTTCTGCCTTCCAAATGAACGACCGATACCTTTAAAAACTGATATTCTACCATCATTAGTTTGTCCTTCGTCCACACATACATCGTCATTACGACCAAGAACCTTGGCTACATGCAAATCCAATAAATTCTTCCAGTCCATTCAAAAAATCTGGATTAAGCAGGCCATCTTTTAATCTTGCATACATCCAAGAGCGAGGTCCGCTCATTTTCGAACAACTTATACAATTTTCTGATGAACCAATAAACAAAACCATAATATAAAACAATATTAGTATTAATAATTTTATGACTAATTAGTTATGTTACACATCCAAGGTAAATAATAACCATTTAAAAAATTTAAAACAATAGATCAATTTTGTTTTTAATGATTGCAACCAATTGATTAGGCCAAGGCCCTGCGTGCTAAGATCCCTCCTTTGCAAGCCGTGCCACGTAGAGTTTGTGAGACTTCACGAGTATGCAGGTGTCCTAAATTAATTCTACCTTCACTTCATATCTAAAAGGTAAGGCCCTATCCCATTCAAGATTATTTCTGTGATATGGTATTCTGATATTCATTATCATCGTTTACGTTGAAATTTCAGCAGCATTTCCCCATATGTTCTCCTAAATGTGTGGCATATATGCCACACTAGGAGAACGTATGAGGAAATACAAACAACAATCTCAACAGACGATAATTAATAGCAGACTAACATATCGCAAAAAATAATCTCAAACTGTCCACTAGGACAATTTGAGAATTTGCAAGACTACGTCTTGTAAATTCTCAAACGGGTCTAAAGGTTTTAGTGCTGCGAGATATAATATTCTTAAGAAAAATAATATGAGAATTTGCAAGATTACGATCTTGCAAGTTCTCTTGATTGTTATACATATTTTGATTGTGGTCTACCATTACAAACTTATAAAATTGATATTACGTCAAAGATAACAACCTTAATCCAATAGTTATGCATAGTAATATGTAATAATACTATGGTTTCAATATTGGACAGGCTAAACGAAATTTTCCATAACATATCAACTGTGGCACATCTATTAAAGTCATATATAATCTAATCCCCAACATAACATATCCCAATATGAAGGATTGTAACTTAAATTAAAGCCTAATTCACAACAATTTCATAATGACAATAATATGGAATAGCATATGTCATATATTCACCGGTAAACTACCATGCATAGTTTAATAGACTGAGAAATTGAACCATGGCTATTTAAAAATCACTAATCAATTAAGACTAAATTAATTTAAAATATAAGCACTAAATAATCGTAAAGCAATTTCTTTAATTAATTTACTATTTATCAGAATCATGAATAAACAATACTACAATGATGTTATATTGCAACCATTATTTATTATAATACCATAATTTATTTAAATTATTTTATATTATAATATTATGAACTAATATAAGTTAATACATATAATAATATGATATTATTAATATTATAACATAATATAATTATCATAACATACTTTTTTTTAATGATCACAATAAATATATAGGTTAAAGGGACAATAAATTTTAATTTTCATATTTTATAACAAAAAAATCCAAATATTTAATTATATCATAATTTCATATTAATTTATAATGAGTTTATTATAAATATTTTTTATGGGTAAAAATGAATATAATATTAAATTTAATATTGTAACATGAACTTATAATAACATTCTGACAATAAGACATGCATGAAAAAAACTATTTCAAATTATTTAAAATTTCATCAAATACAAAATAGTTCAATATATGATGTTATAGATTCATTATATTCTAATATTATAATATCATATAATATAATTTTTTTAAATATTAATATAATACTATAGTGTATTCCATCGCTATTGTAATATATTATTATTATATATAATGATATTACTGCACGCGGTTTTCTAAATTTAATTGATATAATAATATGATTGAATAAATTATTAAGGTTAATATATCAAAACAACTTATTAATAATATTTTTAATAATAATAATTAAATAATTTAATTAGTAAAATTAGTTATACAACTTATTTTGTAATATAAAAAATAATATTTTATAATAAAAAAATTTTATGTTAATAAATTTTTTTGTGTAATATTTAATAATCGGGATGGGGTGGGAAAATGCCCCCTCTTTTTTTTTGCTGGCCTGGCCACCGTGGCCAGGCCACGACCGCCACGGCAGGCAGCGGCCGTGGCCGGAGAAGACGGCCATGGCCGAGGCCGTGGCCGGAGATGACGGCCACGGCCGCCGTGGCCGTCAACGAAGGGGGGTGGGGAACTCCCCCGTTAAATTTTTTTTTGGCCTGGCCATGGCCGGCCACGGCAGCGGCCGTGGCCATCTTCTCCGGCCACGGTCGTCGCCGTGGCCGGCAATGAAGGGGGTGGGGAAAACCCCCCTGTTAAATTTTTTTTTGGGCCTGGCCACCGTGGCCAGGCCACGGCCGGCCACGGTAGCGGCCGTGGCCGGCAACGAAGGGGGGGGGGGAAACCCCCTGTTAAATTTTTTTTTTTGGCATGGCAACCGTGGCCAGGCCACGGCAACGGCCATGGCCGGCAACGAAGCGGGGGGTGGGGAAATCCCCCCTTCTCTTAATTTTTTTAAGGCCTGGCCACTGTGGCCAGGCCACGGCCGGCTACGGTAGCGGCCGTGGCCGGAGAAGACAACCACGGGAGGGGGTAGGGGAGGAAATGGGGGAGATGGGAGGGAGGGGAGGGAGGGAGCTAGGGGAGGTTTACCCGGAAATAGGGATCGCCGGCGAGGTGGTCGGGTGCTGGAGAGACGCGCGGAGCAAGGTGCTCGGGTGCCGGAGAGCCGCCGAAGGTGGGGAAGAGGGAGGAGGAGAGAGATCGGTTGGGCGGATGAGGGGAGAAGCCGTGAGAAGAAGAAGAAAAATGGAGGGAGGGGGAGGGGAGTTAATCTATAAATTAGGATTAGCGATGCATAGTTGCGTCGCTAATCCGTCGCTAATTAGTGATGCAAAGAATGCATCACTGACTGCATCGCTAAATCACTCATTTGGCGGGAGCTCACGGCGGGAATTTTTTTCTGTGCGTCACTAATGCGTCGCTATTTTTTTTCTGTATGCATCGCTAAATAGCGACTCAATTAAGTGCGTCACTGAATTAACAATTTTTTTTAATTTTCTGTGATATGCGTCACTTATTAGTCGCTAAATAGCGCCGTAACTACCTGTATCGCTGAATTAACGAATTTTTTTTTAATTTTTAATTTTTTTATTTTTAGATTTATTAGTTAACAATATTTTTAAGTAACAAATTTTTAATTTTCGATCCGACGGTTGCGATTGATCCTAACCATGATCCCGATCGGCAATGATCGAACGGACCGTTACGATCCATCTGATCAGCAACGATCTGACGGTTGCGATCTATTCCAGCCATGATCCCGATCGGCGATGATCGAATGGACCGTTGTGATCCGTCCAATCCACGACGATCCGACGGTTGCGATCTAGCCGATCCATGATCCCGATCGGCGATGATCGATCGGACCGTTGCGATCCATCCGATCCGCGATGATCCGATGGTTGCGATCTAGCCGAGCCATGATCCCGATCGGCGATGATCGATCGGACCGTTGCGATCCATCCGATCGGCAATGATCCGACGGTTGTAATCGATCCAAGCCATGATCCCAATCGGCGATGATCGATGGGACCGTTGCGATGCATCCAATCAAAGACGATCCGACGGTTGCGATCGATCCGAGCCATGATCCCGATCAGCGATGATCGATCGGACCGTTGCGATGCATCTGATTGGAGACGATCCGACGGTTGCGATCGATCCGAGCCATGATCCCGATCGGCGATGATCGATCGGACCGTTGCGATCCATCCGATCGAAGACGATCCGATGGTTGCGATTGATCCTAGCCATGATCCCATTCGGCGATGATCGATTGGACCGTTGCGATCCATCCGATCGGCGACGATCCAACGGTTGCGATCCATCCGATCGGCGAGGATCCGACGGTTGCGATCGATCCAAGCCATGATCCCGATCGGCGACGATCGATCGGACCGTTGCGATCCATCCTATCAGCCATGATCCGACGTTTGCGATCGATCCAGGCCATGATCCCAATCAGCGATGATCGATCGGACCATTGCGATGCATCCGATCGAAGACGATCCGACGGGTGCGATTGATCCTAGCCATGATCCCGATCGGCGATGATCGATTGGATCATTCGATCCATCCGATCGGCGATGATCCAACGGTTGCGATCCATCCGATCAGCGAGGATCCGATGGTTGCGATCGATCCAAGCCATGACCCCGATCAGCGACGATCGATCGGACCGTTGCGATTCATCCTATCAGCCACGATCCGATGTTTGCGATCGATCCAAGCTATGATCCTGATCGGCGATGATCGATCGGACCATTGCGATGCATCCGATCAAAGACGATCCGACGGTTGCGCTGGATCCTAGCCATGATCTCGATTGGCGATGATCGATTGGACCATTGCGATCCATCCGATCGGCGACGATCCAATGGTTGCGATCCATCCAATTGGCGAGTATCCGATGATTGTGATCGATCCAAGCCATGATCCCAATCGGCAATGATCGATCGGACTGTTGCGATCCATCCTATCGGCCACGATCCGACGTTTGCGATCAATCCAAGCCATGATCTCGATCGGCGATGATCGATCGGACCGTTGCGATGCATCCGATCAAAGATGATCCGACGGTTGCGATCGATCCAAGCCATGATCCCAATCGGCGAAGATCGATTGGACTGTTGCAATCATCCGATCGGTGACGATCCAACGGTTGCGATCTATCCAAGCCTAGATACCGATCGTTGATGATCGATCGGACCGTTGCGATCCATCTGATCGAAGACGATCCGACTGTTGTGATCGATCCAAGCTATGATCCCGATCGGCGATGATCAATCGGACCGTTGCGATCCATCCGATCGGCGATGATCCAATGGTGCGATCCATCCGATCGGTGAGGATCCGACGGTTGCAATCGATCCAAGCCATGATCCTGATCGGCGACGATCGATCGGACCATCGCGATCCATCCTATCGGCCATGATCCGACGGTTGCGATTGATCCAAGCCATAATCTTGATCGATGATGATCGATTGGACCGTTGCAATGCATCCGATCAGAGATGATCCGACGGTTGCAATTGATCCGAGCTATGATCCAGATCGGCGATGATCTATCCAACCATTATGATGCATCTGATCGGGGACGATCCGACGGTTGCGTTTGATCGGAGACATGATCGCAAAAGGCGATGATCGATTCGACCATTGCGATGCATCCGATCGGAGATGATCCGATGGTTGCGATCGATCTGACCCATGATCAGGATCTGCGATGATCATCGAACCGTTGCGATCCATTCGATCGGCGACAATCTGATGGTTACGATCGATCTAAGCCATGATCCTGATCGATGATGATCGATCGACCATTGCGATGCATCCGATCCGAGATGATCCGGCAGTTAAGATCGATTTGAGCCATGATCCTGATCGGACCGTTGCGATCCATCCGATCGAACACGATTTGACGGTTTCGATCGATCCAAGCCATGATCCCGAGTGGACCGTTGCGATCCATCATATCAGCGACTATCCGACGGTTGCGATCGATCCAAGACATGATCCCGATCGAAGACAATCCGACTGTTGTGATCGATAGAAGCCATGATCCCGATCGGCAACGATCGATCGGACCGTTGCGATCCATCCGATCGGCGATGATCCAATGGTTGCGATCCATCCGATTGGCAAGGATCCGACGGTTGCAATCGATCCAAGCCATGATCCTGATCGGCGATGATCGATCGGACCATCGCGATCCATCCTATCGGTCACGATCCGACGGTTGCGATTGATCCAAGCCATGATCTTGATTGATGATGATCGATTGGACCGTTGCAATGCATCCGATCAGAGATGATCCACGGTTGCAATCGATCCGAGCTATGATCCGGATCGGCGATGATCTATCCAACCGTTGCGATGCATCCGATCGGAGACGATCCGACGGTTGCGTTTGATCGGAGACATGATCGCAAAAGGTGATGATCGATTCGACCGTTGCGATGCATCCGATCGGAGACGATCCGATGGTTGCGATCGATCTGACCCATGATCCGGATCTGCGATGATCATCGAACCATTGCGATCCATTCGATCGGTGACAATCCGATGGTTATGATCGATCTAAGCCATGATCCTGATCGATGATGATCGATCGATCGGACCATTGCGATGCATCCGATCCGAGACGATCCGACGGTTAAGATTGATTTGAGCCATGATTCCGATCGGACCGTTGCGATCCATCCGATCGAACACGATTCGACGGTTTCGATCAATCCAAGCCATGATCCCGAGTGGACCGTTGCGATCCATCATATCAACGACGATCCGACGGTTGCAATCAATCCAAGCCATGATCCCGATCGGAGACGATCCGACTGTTGTGATCGATCCAAGCCATGATCCCGATCGGCGATGATCGATCAGACCATTACGATCCATCCGATCGGCGATGATCCAATGGTTGCGATCCATCCGATCGGCGAGGATCCAACGGTTGCAATCGATCCAAGCCATGATCCTGATCGGCGACGATCGATCGGACCATCGCGATCCATCCTATCGGCCACGATCTGACGGTTGCGATTGATCCAAGCCATGATCTTGATCGATGATGATCGATTGGACCGTTGCAATGCATCCGATCAGAGATGATCCGACGGTTGTAATCGATCCGAGCTATGATCCGGATTGGCGATGATCTATCCAATCGTTGCGATGCATCCGATCGGAGATGATCCGACGGTTGCGTTTGATCGAAGACATGATCGCAAAAGGCGATGATCGATTCGACCGTTGCGATGCATCCGATCGGAGACGATCCGATGGTTGCGATCGATCTGACCCATAATCCGTATCTGCGATGATCATCGAACCATTGCGATCCATTCGATCGGCGACAATCCGATGGTTACGATCAATCTAAGCCATGATCCTGATCGATGATGATCGATTGGACCATTGCGATGCATCCGATCTGAGACGATCCGGCGATTAAGATCGATTTGAGCCATGATCCCGATCGGACCATTGCGATCCATCCGATCAAACACGATTCGACGGTTTCGATCGATCCAAGCCATGATCCCGAGTGGACCGTTGCGATCCATCATATCAGCGACGATCCGACGGTTGCGATCGATCCAAGCCATGATCCTGAGCGATAAATTAAAAATTAATTTTTTTTAATTTTTTTGTAATGCTTTGCTAATGGGTCGCTAAATTAATGATTTTTTATAATTTTTAAATTTTTGCATCGCTAATGCGTTGCTAAATAGCGACACATTTTGTTGCATCGCTAAATTAACGATTTTTAAAATTATTTAAAATTTAAAATTAATTTTTTTTTATTTTTTTTCAATTGCATCGCTAATGCGTCGCTATTTAGCGACGCATTTTGTTGCGTCACTAAATTAACGATTTTTTAAAATTTCTTAAATTTTTGCATCGCAAATGTATCGCTATTTAGCGACTTATTTTGTTGCATCGCTAAATTAATAATTTTTAAAATTATTTAAAATTTATAATTATTTTTTTAATTTTATTGAATTGTATCGCTAATGCATCGCTATTTAGCGACGCATTTTGTTGCGTCGCTAAATTAATGATTTTTTAAAATTATTTAAAATTTATAATTATTTTTTTTATTTTTTTTGAATCGCTGCGTCGCTATTTAGCGACGCATTTTATTGCGTCGCTAAATTAACGATTTTTTAAAATTATTTAAAAATTAAAAATTATTTTTTAAAATTTTTTTGAATTGCGTCGCTAATGCGTCGCTATTTAGCGACGCATTTTGTTGCATCGCTAATGTGTCGCTATTTAGCGACGCATTTTGTTGCGTCGCTAAATTAATGATTTTTTAAAATTATTTAAAATTTATAATTATTATTTTTATTTTTTTTGAATTGCATCGCTAAATTAATAATTTTTTAAAATTATTTAAAAATTAAAATTTATTTTTTTAAATTTTTTTTTGAATTGCGTAGCTAATGCGTTGCTATTTAGCGCGACGCATTTTGTTGTGTCGCTAAATTAACTATTTTTAAAATTATTTAAAAATTAAAATTTCTTTTTTAATTTTTTTGAATTGCGTCGCTAATGCGTCACTATTTAGCGATGCATTTTGTTGCGTCGCTAAATTAACGATTTTTTAAAATCATTTAAAATTTAAATTTTTTTTAATTTTTTTTGAATTACGTCGCTAATGCATCGCTATTTAGCGACGTATTTTATTGCATCGCTAAATTAACAATTTTTATAATTATTTAATAATTAAAATTTATTTTTTTAATTTTTTTTGAATTGCGTTGCTAATGCATCGCTATTTAGCGACGTATTTTGTTGCATCGCTAAATTAATAATTTTTTAAAATTATTTAAAAATTAAAATTAATTTTTTTTTTTAATTTTTTTTGAATTGCATCGCTAATGAGTCGCTAATAAGTTGCTATTTAGCGATGCATTTTGTTGCGTCGCTAAATTAATGGTTTTTATAATTTTCTTAATTTTTGCGTCGCTAATGTGTCGCTAAATTGCGACGCATCTTTTCTGCGTCACTATTTGTTTTTATCGCTGATGCGTCGCAATTTAGCGATGCAAAAATGCATCGCTAAAATGGCGTCGCTATTTTAGTATTTTCTTGTAGTGTAACTCAAGTCTACTTGTTACCCATTACTTCTACTTGAATTTTTGGGCAATATGATTTTATGTTGCTAATGAGTTAACTGGGTCAGTAGGTGAGCTTGGGGTGTTATAATCCCTTTTTTTCCCAAAATGTTTGCTTTAATCATTGTTCCTCGCCATTCAGGTTAGGGTGGTCCCGTGAAGGATGGATACAAATCACACAATAAAGACTGTTGGTTTGCTACCAAAAGGGAAGAAAAAGGAAGTTCGATTATCCATCCATCAATAAGGAAAAGTCTTTGTGTATAACGCACAATGCGAAAAGAGCATACCACTCATGATGATTAGTCCATGCATACATGTACCAAAAATATTGTTGTTCTTTTCGCACTGCATGGGTGGGTGGCTGAGCATACGGATAGGAGTGTAACTAAGTCGAGACAACTCGCAAGTATCTCAAAATCGATTTAAAAAATACTCAAAATTGACTCGCTGCTTATCGAGTTAAACTCGAGCTCGAGCTCTTGAGTATATTATCAACTCGAGTTTGAGTATTAAAATACTCGGCTCGAAAAGCTTACGAACTTAATCAAGCTTACATAATTTTACTATTTTGCCCTTATAATTATATATATTTATAATATTATTCTAACTATATAAGACTATTAGCTCTATATTTTATTTAAGAACATATTTTATTTTAATTTAAAAATTATTTTTTAAATTTTTTTATAGAAATTCAAATCAAGCTTGAACATATCGAGTATTTCATCGAGCTCGAACTTGAGTTTCGAGTTTCAAATTTTAGAGTTAAGTCGAGCTCAAGCTTGGCACTGTATTAACTTAACTCAGCTTGATTACACCCCTAATGTGGATCAATCACTGTGCACATGCATCCCTTTCTCCAATGCGTGCGGTGCCCAAAGAATTTTCCCTATCAACAACAGATATTGATGGGCCTGGATAATGCATTCGTTGACAAGCACTGGGTTCTATGATCTCGAGGCCTGGCCTGGAGGTTTGCAGTTGCGTTCAGCCTTTTTTTTTTGGGCGAGGATGTCAACGCCCTTCACCTCTTTTGGTTGCTGTTCTTGGCCTGACGTGCACTGTCTTGGCTTAATTTGCGATTGTTAGGAGGCGTTTGCACGTCTCATTCGTCCTCCAATGAGTCGGGTGAATAATTGGAAATTAAATCCAGAATTTTTTTTTGATTTTTTGCAATCTAGGTGTCAGTCATTTAGTTCCACCTCTTGAGATGGCTTTTTAACCCCTGGGGCTGGGGACTCTGGCCTTCTCCAGTTTGCCGACCTGCCTGCCTTTCCTGAGGCTTCTAAGCATCAAATGGCTACGGCGCGATCCTACCAGACCTCCATGCCTTTGCTATTATGATTTTGGGGCTGACTATAAACTACGTACTCAAAACCGGCTCTACTTCTCCTTAGGAATACTCATATATACCATTGGAAGAATAGATTTTAAAAAAATCTCTCTCTTTCTTTATGTGCATATTTAATTATTCATAAAGCAAAAGGAAACTTGAAAAATAACTCAAATGTAAGAAAGTAGATGTTCATTTCTAAATTTACTTGGTACTCGCCCATCGCTCTCAAGATTAGACCATTAAAGCTAAATATTTTTTAAAGATACATCAACAAGAAGTGAAAGAAAATTATGGCTATGAAAAACTTGCATCCCCATCTTTTTGATGGTTTATGATTACTGTAGGGAAGCGGGCATCGTATTTATTATGAAATCCATATTTCTACCCATCTATGCTAAAATCTACAACCAACCAAAAGAAAGAAAAAGAAGTGACTGCGACTTCCTAAGGAAGGCATTTTCTCGTGAAAATAGTGTACCAACTAAATGGACTTGCAGTAATTACTCTGGAAAGCTGCCCATGACCTGCCTTGGCTGCCTCTGCGTGATGGCGCCCTCTCAAATCATCGTCGGCAGCCACTTCTAAGACGGTACTGTTGACAGTAAATTCGCCGCTTGGAAACGCTCTTCTCTTACCGTGGCAGGACGATTAACGCTCCGTCGATTCGGCTGTGTCAGTCTTCGCATATGAGATCTTTTTTTTTTAAGGGAGGGGTTGTCATCTGTCTCATAGCTTTCAAGCCTAACCATAAGAGTGAACCGGTCATCTGTTGAAAGAAGAAAATATTGAATAATTTTTTTTATTTTTTTAAACAAAAGAATTACATAGTATTTATAGAATGGAAATCAGTAACAATAAATAAATATAATTTTTAGATAATAATTTTCAAAAACCAAGTCCCAAGATGAGCTTGGGATACGAAGAGTCTCTTCAATTTCCAATAGCTTGGAATACGAAGAGTCTTCTCAATTTCCAACAGCCTCCCTTAGACCGAGGTCATCTTGACCATGCCGATCAGTCTCTTGAGTTTAAGGAAGGAATCTGACTTCAACGGCTTAGTGAACATATCAGCCACTTGGTCTTCCATCTTACAATACTGCAGCACAATCTCCTCAGATTTCACCAGATCTCGAATGAAGTGGTACTTTATATCAATGTGCTTGCTTCTTCCATGGAAGACTGGATTCTTTGCAAGGGCAATAGCTGACTTGTTATCACAATAAATCATCGTCGAATGCTTCTGCTTATGCTGTAACTCAGCAAGCATCGAACGCAACCAAACTGCTTGAGTAGCACAATAAGCCGCTGCTATATATTCCGCTTCAGCGCTGGACAAAGCAACAACCTGCTGCTTCTTTGAAGACCAGGAAAAAATTCCATTTCCTAAAGAGAAAACATACCCGGAAGTACTCTTTCTTTCTCCAATATCACCTCCCCAATCACTGTCTGTGTATCCTACAAGCTGAAAAACATTAGAAGCAGTATAGAATACATCATCATTTATAGTACCTTTAATGTATCGTAGAATTCTTTTTGCCGCCTGCAAATGTGATTGTCTAGGAATCTCCATAAATCTGCTTATCATTCCAACAAGATCTGGCCTGGTAGAAGTCAAATATCTCAAACTCCCAACTAGCCTCTTGAAATAAGTATGATCGACTTCGGAACCACTTCCGTCTTTTGTCAACTTCAATCTGTCCTCCATGGGAGTGCTAATTGGTTTACAAGTAGCCATCTTAAAACGCTCAAGAATATCCTTGGCATACTTTTGTTGACAAATAAAAATACCATCCTCCGATTGTGTAACTTCTAGGCCGAGAAAATAATACATCAGACCCATGTCCGCCATCTCGAACTCATGAGTCATAGCCTCCCTGAAGTCACAAATCATCTCTTGACAATCTCCAGTAAATATGAGATCATCGACATATAAGCAAACAATGAGCATCTCACCATTCAAGCCAATTTTTACATATAAAGTATGCTCATAAGGACACCTAGTAAAACCGTGATTCAGAAAATAAGAATCAATTCTGGTATACCATGCTCGTGGGGCTTGCTTAAGGCCGTAAAGAGCTTTCTTCAATTTGTAGACAAAGCCCTCTTGTCCTTTCTTGACATAACCCTCAGGTTGATCCACATACACCTCCTCCTCAAGTACGCCATTGAGAAATGCGGACTTGACATCCATTTGATGTATTTTCAGCATCTTTGAGCAGCTAAAGCAAAAATCATACGAATAGTATCCATCCTCGCAACCGGAGCAAATACCTCAAAATAGTCAATCCCGGGTTTTTGTTTGTAACCCTTGACTACAAGCCGAGCCTTCAACCGATCAACTTCACCATTAGGCTTGTACTTGATCTTATAGACCCACTTTACGCCGATGGACTTCTTGCCTTCTGGAAGAGAAGTGAGCTCCCATGTATCATTTTTCTCGATTGCATGGATCTCATCATCCATCGCACGAACCCAATCATCATCTTGGGAAGCCTCCTGAAACTTTGTGGGATGACAATCTGCAAAAAGAGCAAAATTGATAATTTCTTCGTCAGAGGGATCATCATCTTTTGACAAAATGCAATCCCTTAAACGAGTTGGCAAAACTCGTTCTCGCTGTGGACGTGAGGAACTTTCAGTAAGATGTTTGACAGGATTTGATGAAGTAATTGCTGTTGTAGTCCCTGCTATCGAACCTGGTTCCATCGAAGCTGCTACTGGTTCAGATTGACTATCTGAATCGGGCTGAACCGTCTCCTCCTCATCTAGGACGAAGCGAAACTGCTTCTTTTCTTCTGAGTTCCAAGTCCACTCTCCTTCCTCGTCGAAGGTAACATCTCGACTGATAATGACCTTTTTTGTTACTGGATTATACAATCGATAACCCTTTGTCTCATTGCTGTAACCAAAGAAGATGCACTTCTCGCTCTTCTCATCAAGCTTCTTACGTAGCTCATTTGGCACATGGGCATAAGCAATACACCCAAACACACGAAGATGCAGAACTGAAGGGATTCGACCACTCCATACCTCCATCGGTGTCTTGAACTCAAGACCTTTAGTGGGACATCTGTTCAACAAATAAATAGCACAAGCAACCGCCTCCGCCTAGAAATGCTTTGGCAAATGTTTAGAATGAAGCATAGTACGTACCATATCGACAATAGTGCGGTTTTTCCTTTCTGCTACTTCGTTCTGTTGAGGAGTATACGTGCTGTCAATTGATGCTTGATGCCGCATTGCTTGAAGAAACCATCACCAACCAAATATTCTGTGCCACGATCAGTTCGAAGAATCCGAATTTTGTGCCCACTTTGGTTTTCAACATAGGCTTTAAACTCTTTGAAAGCATCGATGGTGTCGGATTTCTGCTTCAAGAAATAAACCCATGTTTTTCTGCTAAAGTCATCGATGAAGGTAACAAAATACCTGTACCCTCGATTCGATGATTCACCGAGCGGTCCACAGAGATCGGAGTGAACTAACTCCAATGGCTTCATCGCTCTCCATGATTGTCCTGAAGGGAAGCTTTCTCTAGATTTCTTCCCAATGACGCATGGTTCGCAGATCTCCTTTGGAGAAGAAATTTCGGACATACCTCGCACCATCTTCTTTCGACACAATAGCTTCATGCTGTCGAAATTCACATGTCCAAACCGCTTGTGCCAAAGCCATGAAGAATCTTGCACCGAGGCACTAAAACACGATGTAGCATAATTAATATACAAAGGAAAAGACGATTTTGAGCCATTTTTACCTTCGCAATCAATCCTCCTTTGCCATCATGAATCATGCAAACCTCATCCTTGATGATTATGTGATAGCCTCGCTCGGACAACTGTCCTATGCTCAGGAGATTCTCTCGAAGGCCAGGAACATAATGGACATTGGAAATGGTTGAAACCGATCCATCTTTTATCTTGATTTTAATGCTTCCCTTTCCCATGATAGGAAATTTTGTATCATTCCCGAACCTCACCTCCGAACGAAAGGTGTCATCGAAATGTGAGAATAACTTCTTTTCACCACACATGTGATTACTGCATCCAGTGTCTAAGTACCAAACATTCTTATGGTTCTCCACCGAAGCATCACACGTGAATAAAAGAGCATTATCATGCTCATCATCAAATCTGTCGACAGAACTTGCTACTTTAGCATGAAACTTTTGACCACCAAATCTTTTGCTTCGACACTCAGATTTATAATGCCCATACTTTTTACAATTAAAACATTGAATATGAGACTTATCTTTTTGTTGTCGAGGTTGCTTCTCCTGCCGCCTTTATCTTTCATTTGAGTAGAAAGATTCTTCTTGTCATCAGGCAACACCAACTGGTTTTGAAGAGCCTCCTCCACCGTCTTGGCCTTCTCCTTGAGTCGTTGCTCATGTATTTGTAGAGAGCCAACCAACTCATCCACGGTCAAAACAGAGAGGTCACGTGACTCTTCGATGGAAGTTACAATATATTCAAACTGTAACGTTAGCGTCCGAAGGATCTTCTCGACAATAAGTTGATCACCAATAGTCTCACCATTGGCCTTCATTTGATTGACAAGAGTTAAGACCCGTAAGAAATAGTCGGAAATGGACTCCGACTTTTCCATCTGAAGGAGCTCATATTGTCGACGAAGAGTCTGAAGCCGAACCTTCTGGACCTTCTCAACACCTTTGTAAATTTTGATGAGAGTATCCCATGCTTCCTTTGCCGTCTTCGAATTCGCCACTTTTTCAAATATTGACGAATCTATCGCTTGAAAGATGTAAAAGAGAGCCTTACGATCTTTCTTACGATTTTCTTTTGTTGTCTTCTGCTCCTCCGTTGTCGAATCTGCCGTTGCTCCTGGCTCGACAAATCCTTCTTCAATAATCTCGGTCAGCTCCTGAAAACCGAACAGCACCTCCATCTAGATCTTCCAATGCTCAAAATTCTCCCCATCAAACCTTGGGAGTTGAGGTTGGACATTCCCGGCACTACTCACAGAAGCCATCTTATCCAAGAACAACTTAGCCAACCGGCTCTGATACCAGATGTTGGAAGAAGGAAATATTGAATAGTTTTTTCTATTTTTTTAAACGGAAGGATTACATAGTATTTATAGAATGGAAACCAGTAACAATAAATAAACATAATTCCCTAGATAACAATTTCTAAAAACACCAAGTCCCAAGATGAGCTTGGGATACGAAGAGTCTTTTCAATTTCCAATAGCTTGGGATACGAAGAGTCTTCTCAATTTCCAACATCATCGAGGAAATACGGCTAATGAATCTGCTCTTGGACGAAAAAAAAAAAGGAAAAGTCTTTGTGTAACATTTTTTATGTAATAAATTTTATATAATTTTTTTATTAATTTATATAAATTTTATATAATTTAATGCGATAGAACATAACATAATAGTTCGTTATGATCTTAAATTTTAAGTATGATATGTATTAATACCGATTCAATTTTTATTAAAATTTATGTATAGATCAAAAGTGGTGTAGCGCATATTTTTTAAATAAATATTATAATTTTATAACTATGGTATCCTAAATTTATAACTGGAATGTCGTAACTTTTTTAGATCTCTAAATGAATGTCATAATTTTATAACCACGATGTCGTAATTTTATAATTGAGATGTCATAATTTTTTTTTGCCTGAAATGTCGTAAAGCTTTGCCTTAACGTTTTTTGGATGAGTATTATAATTTTATAACTACAGTGTCGTAAATTTACAACTCAGGTGTTTAATTTTTTTTTGACTTTATGAATGGATGTTGAAATTTTATAACTACGATGTCGTAATTTTACAACTAGAGTGTAAAGCTTTATCTTAATATTTTCTGAATAGGTGTCATAATTTTATAACTACGGTATCGTAAATTTACAACTAGAGTGTCTTAATTTTTTTTGCTTTTTTAATGGGTGTTATAATTTTATAACTACGGTGTCATAATTTTACAACTGGGGTGTCGTAAATTTTTTTTGGCTAGAATGTCGTAAAGCTGTCTTAACGATTTTTTTGAATGAATGCCGTAATTTTATAAGTACGGTGTCATAATTTTACAACTGGGATATCTTAATATTTTTTTTGAAAGACAAACCGTCACGTTCCGTTCCATCAAGAAGAATGTATCACTTACGAATTCGTATGATGATCTCTGTTACCTTATCCCATCGCGTAAAGCCATGTGCATGTGAACCAATAAAAAAAAAATTGGTGTAGCCCATGTAGGATTTTGATGCGATGTACAAAGTCTTTTCCATGGGAACGAAATGGAACGAAAAAGTCCTTGTACATTGCCTTCAGTGTAGCAAGTCCTACGTGGGCTACATCGCTCCTTCTTATTGGTCAATATGCATACGACATCCATTAAAAAATGTTAAGATAGCTTTACGACATCCCGATGAAAAAAATTATGATACCCCAATTTTAAAATTATAACACCATAATTATAAAATTACGATACCAGTTCAGAAAGCCAAAAAAAATTACGATATCCAGTTACGATATCGTAGTTATAAAATTATAAGAAAATGTGTCTATACATAAATTTTAAAAAAGCTTTTTTTGGAATTTGTGTGAGTGGGTGTCGTAATTTTATAAATACGGTGTCGTAAATTTATAACTGGAATGTCGTAGTTTTTTTTTACTTTTTTAATGGGTGTCATAATTTTATAACTACAGTGTCATAAGTTTACAACTGGGTATCATCTTAAATTTTGATGTGATGTGCATTAATACTTTTTTTTTTGAATCTAGTCGTAATTTTATAACTACATTATTGTAAATTTACAACTGTAGTGTCGTAATTTTTTTTTGACTTTCTTAATGGGTGTCTTAATTTTATAACTACAGTTCATAAGTTTATAACTGAGGTGTCATCTTAAATTTTTACGTGACATGCATTAATATCCGTTCAGCTTTTTTTAAAAAAAAAATTATGCAGACACATTTTCTGAATGGGTGTCATAATTTTATAATTACGATATCGTAAATTTACAACTAGGGTATCATAATTTTTTTGGCTTTCTGAACGGTGTGTCGTAATTTTATAACTATGGTGTTGTAATTTTAAAACTAGGGTGTCATAATTTTTTCGTCGAGATATAGTAAAGCTGTCTTGACATTCTTTAATGGATATCATATGTATATTAATCAATAAAAAGGAACAGAACCTGCTACAATGAATATAATGGACAAAGTCTTTTCCAAATGGATATAGAGGTTCTCACAGCCAACCCAACCTCCATGGCAAAAGCCCATCTTCCATTAAGTAACATGCCAGGAGGACAATTTTCCTCCCTGAATATTTCTACTTCTTGAAAAGCCGTTCTAAATTGTTCTTCCTATTAACTTTGCTTATATTAGTGCTCGATATGGTCCACACGGGGTCCCAAAGTAGCGTCCGGTAGAAATGGTCTCCTCCCAGCGGGAGTTACACCGTAGAATCTTATTATGAATTCCTAATTACAGGAGGGGCTCAGCTAAAGTTATTTGGCATGCGACGATGTATTTGATTTTTTAAAATAATATTATTTTTTTTATTTTTTTAATTTATAAAAATAAAAAAACTTATAAAAATATGTTAGATAATTAAAAATAAAAAACATAAAAAATACAACTTCAATATATTAGAAAATTAAAAATAGTTTAAAAATATTCTTACTTTTTTTTTTAATGACTCAAGAACTTGAAAGCATGAGAGCATTGACTTGAAAGTGGTTTCGTACTGAATAAAGTGGAAGAAACTCGGTTAAAATCGTTATTAAAAATCTTTGACTCTACCAATTAGTACATTCCTTTTTATCTTAGAAATATTTTATATTAATAAATCGGAAAGATTTCCTTCCTGTTGTAATAAAAGAAAAGAAAAAAAAGAAAAACGAAAACATGAGAGCAACAATGCTTTCTTTAATTTTTCCCCCCTACTTTTAAGAAGATATTGTTTATAATTAAAGTAAAAAACTAGAGAATAAAAAATAATTGTTATACTGACTTTTCAACTAAAGTAAAAACTGAAAAATATTTCATATAAATATTTATACGAACGCTTTACACACCCGGCAAATGCCCGACGAGCGTTCTACACACCCAAAAAATGTTTGGTGCATAAAGACGTGCATCAAATGTGCGCATTAATAATGAGCTTATGCAAATATTTATATGAAATGCACAATAGCTTAATGAATCATAATATACATATTACATAGATACGTAATCAATGCGCACACATTCGATTCGCATCTTTATAAACCTTAAATTAATTAAGATTAGCTATATTATTCATTTTTCTTTATTTTTCTTATTTTTGAGTTACAACTTTCTTAAGATATAAATATTTTGAATTTTTCTTTATAATTTCTTCTTATCTAATAATTGTTTGATCCCAACCTGTTTTTTCTTTTACATATGTTAAATGGTATATTTATATTAGTACATTTCTAAGGGATTATTTGGGGCTTTGTAATTGAACTTATGGTGCAAGTTAACTTACAATGCAGTTCATTTGATATGTTTAGAATAAAGTAGTTAAATTACTTAGCATAACGTAACTTGCAATTGTAAACTTAAAAATCTTCGAGTTAGCTCGCAGCTAAATAGGTTGTAGTCGATTTGTAACGAGTTAGAGTCAGATACGATTATTATACATACATGGCTGTTCCATTCTTCCACACCATCTGATGATGATTTTAAATTTTTTAATATGTCATCCTTTTATTTAATGCCATCGATTCACTTTCATTGGATTAACAATTTTGAGATTAGTCTTTTTTAATTTGTTTTAAAATCATTAGCAATCTCTATTTATCCTTTAAATCATTAGTATTTATCTTGGCACTACCTTTTTTTTTTTTTCATTCTATAAATAGTAGAAGTCTGCGTCTTTTGGGACGCGGACTCCAAGCCAGTCGCGTAAGAGACGTTGTTGCGGGTTCCAACTCAAGTAATTACTAATCAACTGCTATCAGCTCCAAATTTAATTCTCATATGATGTCATATGCTCCCCTCGGAAACGATGCCATGTTCCTTCCTGCAAGTCTTTTACGAGTGGTTCCATAGTTAAGCACAAACTACATCTTAACATGGGTTTGACGTCTTGATTCTCAAAAGACTATTGGTAGACACCGCACTTTAGCTGGATTAATGGTTCACTTTATTTAAATATCTTAGTTCAAAAAATATTATTTAAATATTTTATATCAATCAATATGAAATTATCATATATTAGTTAGATAAATAATTATATTATAAAACTATACGTGTAAGTCAATAAAATTGATTGATGAAATATTTTTTTTTATTTAAAAATTAGGTTTAGAATAAATTCACCATTCTATTTATAAGGTCTACCATTAGCTCTAACTAACTAGTTTTTATCCACTTACAACATTTATAACTATAACTTTTCAAACAGTGTAAGTTCTTACGTAACTAAATTATATGTAACTCAACTATATTGTTATCTCAGTTGCACTATAATTTCAGTTGAAAGATTCTAAATAACCATTAAGTTTATATTACAAATATTAAAATTATTTAAATCATCATTCTTTCAATTTATCTTTAATTAGCATACTTCTATTTTTTTAAATAACTTTTTTATTTTATCTTTTATTGTGTTATGATATATCCATTAATATTGAATTTTGGTTCATCGTCAAGTTTTGGCCAAGTATAAGCGAACATTTTTTGTCAATAATTTTAGGAAGTTAGATCATATTTTTTGATAAACCATATGGGCAACATTGAATAAATTTTAAATTATGAGAGATATAGAAGTTACTTCAATTGTTGGAATTTTTCGGTAATCTTTGGCAGCTTTCAAAATTAGAGAAAGTTTACAATAGTTTTCAATTTAAAAGGAGAAGTTGTTGAAGTTTCAGATGAAAGTTACTAAAAGTTGCTGATTCATTTGGCACTTATCATTACTAATTGAATATTATAAATGTAAAAGAAAAGGCACTTGCAGGGGATTCCAACTTTAAAATCAAAATCAAACTATTAGATTATCTAGAAGTTAGCTATAGCATATCTTAAGAGTAATTTCTATAACTTAGATCCTCGTTATTTCTTTTACCTCCTCTATCTTTTCTCCTTAAAACCTTTTTATTCCACTCCTATGTCAAGCAAGCGTGAGAATCGAAATAGACCAACCATCGGAACTACACTAATTTATTATATTTATTATTTTTTAATTAATAAATATTTGTTAGTGCACTTCAACTCTACCTTTGTTTTGTATACAAATTATTAACATTAATCCAAAATTGTTATTACAATCATATTCATTGTGTATGCATATATATATATATATATAGTTTAATCTTCACAAAAACTTTCATACATAATCAAATATTATGGTAAGTTGGCGGCCAACTATAACGCCAACTAATGAGCATGAATCTAAGGGCCCGTTTGGCAGTCGATTTGAATAAAAAATACGTTTAGTCTAACTATTTTCGAAAACACTTTTTCGAAACAATCCTAAAAATCTGAATGAATCTAGAAAATATCGGAGCAATGTTTTATTCGAATTCATCTCAGAAGTTTTTCAGATTTTATACTTTCTTTTTTAAAAGGCCCGAAACTCACAGATTCGCCTTTTTTTCTTTCTTCCTGCAGCCTTTCTTCACATAATTTTTGAATACTGATGTGGCTGGTAAAAGCCACGTATAAGTTGTAGGGAGAAATAATCTCGAGGCATTCATATTTTAAAATTTGATAATAATTATCAATGCGGAAACTTAAAGATTACATATTAATCTATCTAACATGCATTAAGATCATATCTTTGCCATATACTATAGGATCGTTTGATCTAAAATATGCATATAAATAAAATCATTAAGATCATATATTGATCTTCAAGGTAAGAAGTCATACTTCTTGTCTTGAAGCATGCCTTAAGATCTAGGGATCATATCACTTACCTTAAGGGCAATTGATAAATCCTTTTGTGCTCTGCAGCCGTTCAATCGTCCGGCCTCTAGTATCTTCCACGCGAAGTCCCGAATGATCGGATTCCCGGGAGTGCTAGCTCGTGGAAAAACAACTTTGCTAATCTTGAATCCTCCCACTTGAATCTTCTTTCAAGATCCATCAAACTTTCGATGACACCAGAATTACACCAAGATTTTTTATTCTAACTCTTTAGAAATTCAGTCCATAACATTTCATTGTTGTTGTGTTCTATTATCTGGTGAAGAATGTCCTCTAATTTATAGGCTCAATGTAGCCTTTAGCTCATTGAATTCTAACACTTAGAATTCTGTCGTTCGGTGAAAACCAAAGAGACGCAGCATTTGGTTAATTCGATGTTCGGTGAAAACCAAAGAGACGCAGCGTTTGGTTAATTCCGACGTTCGGTGAAAATGAAAGAGATGTGAATTCTAACACTTAGAATTTCATCGCCTGATTGACTCAAAGAGGCACATTTATTCCATATGAATTCTAACACTTTAGAATTCCAACGGAACCGTTTGGAGAAGATTAATGTTATACATTAAATTCTACATGTGAATTTAATCTCTCAGACTTTAGTTATCTCATCATGTGAGATACTTATTCGAGAGGTTTGGGTTCAGGTTTTGGTTTAAGCTGATCTGAATTTATTGGACTGAACCTACATAGAATATGGTCCTAGCCCAAATCAAATTTGGCTAGTCCTGAATCTATTTAAATCCAAATCAAGTCTAATTTCAAATCAATATTTGAAATTAACTAGTCCTTCTAACAGACTTAAACCAAATTGAATCTTATTCACTTGTACTTAACCCAATTGAGATAATTCAATCAATCAAATTGATTAATTAAATCATATACGATTCTCAATTGTTGATCAGCAAATATATCATCCTAGGAAACTTCTATGCGTGTAACTCTCTAGGTTCGAACCTAAGCCGGTAGCATAGGAACAACTTTCTATACTATCGATGTGCTCATCTAGCAATGAAACTGACATCCAGATAGGTCGAAGAGTTACCGAGCAAACTCCAAGAACCCTAAGAAATAGTTATCGTATAATTCATCCTTTTGACCATAAATGCTAAGGATGGCTTAAGAGCCTGTCAATTCTAAATAGCAAATCCATATAGTAATTTCAACTTTAGTGATCATATGACCTTCACATGAAGTGCCTTGGCCAAGGTCTTACTAAATTGAAACACAAGCATTTCTCCTTTTAATGTGATAAGTCAAATTCCATGTTGATCCACAACTGACTACTACAAGTACTTGACTGCACCCAGTAATCTTTCGTAGCTGGATTAGAAATCCAGGTGGTCCGGCACCTAAATACAATGAGTTGCTTACAAGTCACCGGTTGTGATCTTCAGGTCTAAAGGATACTTATACCCATATCTTCTCGGATTAACTCTTGACAGCAGAGTATCCGAAAATGAGTCACGTTCGGTGAAATGTACTCCTATACTTTCACATGTATGTCATACCAGTGTCTCTATACTCCTTGGTTAAGAGGATAACCAATAAATATGATATACAATCCTATAATTGATAGTACTATGGCCCTGTCATAGTATATTATTTGGTCGCAAACTCTTTTGAGGACCTTCAAAGATAAATCCTCCTTTATCGTGAAAGAAGATCATGAGGGCTTCATTACTATTAGGAGTTTTAAGAAGATGTTCTTGTAATGAATAAACTGCCAAATAACTTTTATTAATATATCAATTTATATGCTATTTACATTAGCTCAATCATCAAATGATTGGCTTTATGATACAATTCCCAACAAACTCCCACTTAGCCTAAAGCCACTCATTACAGTATCTAATACCCATCTTCAACTTATAGTGGTCAAACTCCTTAATGCTGAGTGCTTTAGTAAATGGGTCACCTAGGTTTTTCTTTCCGTCAATCTTCTGAAGATTTATGTCACCTCGGTTTACAATCTCTCGAATAAGATGAAATCGATGCAGTTTGTGCTTGGTGCGCTGATGTGCTCGTGGTTCCTTTGCTTGAGCTATGGCATTAGTGCTTGTTGGCCCAGATGGCAACCCAAGAGGGGGGGGGGGGTGAATTGGGTTCTTAAAAAATTTAAGACTTTTTGACTATTAAATGATTAGTTAGCAAGATGTGCAAGTGAGATCAACTAATAAGCAATGAACAAGCAGTTAATAAAGAGAGATAAAGATAGAGAAAATAAGGCACGGCAAACACAAAGCAATTTTATAGTGGTTCGGCGCAACCAGCACCTACGTCCACTCCCAAGATTCACTTGGGTCCACACTATAATCTCTCTAGATTACAGCCGAGTTGTTTTACAAGCTCACAACTCAAACTTGTTGTTTTACCGGGTGCACAACGAACCCAGCTGGTTTTAACTCGGGCTTACCAGCACAAAACCCTACAAGTTGTTTTTCTAGGGCTCACAACTAACCCAACACAAGCACTCCGGCTTGCAACGAGGTATACCAACCTCCACTAATTCAATCCACAGATTGAATCAGCAAAATAATAAAGATAGAGTTTGAACAATAAGGTGCTCCCCTTGAGCAGATATACAAATTAAGTACAAAATGATATAAGGTTAGAAAAGCCTGATAATTTTGCCGATGGTAGATGCTTGGGCTTTCTCCCTTCTTCTCTTCAACTCCTCTTGAAGTGTTGAATCATGCCTCAGCTAGATTCTTGACCGTTGAAGACTTTTGGAGTTGAGATGAATCTTTTCCCTCTTTTGAAAATCCGCAGATTTGACCTTTGAAACACACTTGGATTTTCTTCTGCTTTTGTGGAATGATGAGAAGGAGTAGACGTATCTTCCACTTGGATTTCACTCCTTTTGAAACACTCCTCTTTGAGCTAAAAGATTTTTCCACTAAGCTCTGTTTTTCCCTCTTTTCAAATGATATTCTTTTTCTCTTTTTGATTTTCTCTGGGTTGTTTTGATTTGAAAAGAACTCCTCTATTTATAGATTCTGCAAAAATATGTCCGTTAGAATCAAGGAAAATAGCCGTTATTCAAAAATCTTACCGTTGGGGCTGATGTGTCATCGTTAAAAATCGCGCCCAGAAATCGTGGAGTCGACTCGAGCTCTGAGGGAGTCGGCTCGAGGTCGATTACCAAAAATAGAAACATTTTAACCATTGAAGAGTCGACTCGTGAAAACATAAGTGTCGGCTCCTGAAAGTCGGGAGTCGACTCGAGAAACATGGGGAGTCGACTCGAGAAGTGCTCAAAAATGAGACTTTCTGGTGTCTGAGTCGAGTCGGCTCGCACAGTCGTGAGTCGGCTCGCGAAGGTTTCAGGGGTCGACTCTTGAAAACTCAAGTGTCGACTCAAGACAACATTGAAACTTAGACAATTGGGGAGTCGACTCGGGAACCCTTGAGTCGGCTCGGGAGCGATACAAAAATCAGAAAAATGTTCTGATTGACTTTAAAGCTCGTCCCAAATATATTAAAATAATTTTAAATGATATTTTGACTTAAAATAATAAATATGTCATTAAGCATGAATTCAAGACATGTTTCAAGAAATCATAGATTAAAATATATTATGTAAGAATTTCTTTTCGAGATTCTAAAAATAGTGTTTGAAAACATCTCTATCAAATTGATTCAAAAATCAGTGAATTAACCATTTAGAGTCCATTGGTTTCTTTTTGAATAAGCTCAAGATTTTTGATAGATAAACTCATTGTTTTATTTAAAATACTCATGGCTTTTGGAAATCATCAAAATCAATAAGGTTGGGGCAATTATGTTTCAATAATTTCTCAACAATCTCCCCCTTTTTGATGATGACAAAAACATTGAGTATATGCATTATAACATTGAAAGATTTATGATATCAAAATCAGCTTTTGTGTTCATGGAAAAGCTCCCCCTCAATGAGGTAGCTCCCCCTAAGAACCTCAATTCAAAAAGGATTTTTAAATTTAAAAACTTAAGCCAAATAACCTTTTTCTTATTTAATTCTCCCCCTTATTTAATTAGGGCAATTAAAAAGATGATGCAATATACGATTAATTTATATAAATTCTCTCCCCCTTTTTTGTAATCAACAAAAAGGTTGAGATGCATCAGAGCATCAACTTGGTTAATTCATTCGAATTCATTCAGCATTTAAGTTATCAATAAGTATTGAGATATTCAAAATTATATCAGATTAACCATAAGCATTCAAAGATATTCAAGTGTACTCATAATTGAAATGAACATAACTTTTCTCATTACTATAAAAGTACATTAAATTACATCAAAATGTAATACAAGCTCATGGAATCAAATTTAAACCAACTTAGATTCATCAAAGTTCAAATACATTCATATTAAAGCAAAATTTCCTAGATACAATCTAGGAAAGAAAATCTAGAGATACAACTAAGATAAGTATCAAATTCATTTGACACGCTTGAAAATCAAACTCTTTAAGTGTCCAATCATCTCCATGATATCATCCTTTTGAGATTTGTTAAAGTCATTCATGGTTACTTGAATTTGATCAACTGCTGCATCAATATCTCTTCTTAACTGATTGGTTCTATCAAGATATACATTGGATCCATCAGCTATCCCTTGAAGTCTTTCAAAGATATTCTTAAGCTCAGCATTGAGTGAATCCACATGAGTACCAATAGAGAATGAAAATAAGTCAAGTCTTGAAATGATATTTTCCTTTAATTCTTTAATGTCTTCTCTTAATTGACCAATTTCATCTTTCCTTTGATTATCAAACTCAGCAAACATAGATCTAAGTTGACATAATTGCTCATCAGAAAAACTCACAGAAGTAGATGGAGCCTGAGGTGGAGGAGAATAATGCATGCTAGGTCCTGCCTCAGACGGTCCAGCAACAGAGGGTCCAACCTCGACCTCAGCTCCAATATCATCAACTCTGTCCTCAGCAGCTCTAATATCATCTTGACCTTTTCTTATCCAATTACCATTAACTTTCTTGAAGCCCATGCGGTGAATAGTGGCCAGTGAATAGTAGTCAGTATGTCTCAAATTCTTCTTGGGCTCACTATCACTAAAAACAATTCCTTGGCTTCTGAATAACTGAGTCAAGATCATACCATAGGGAAGACAGGATTTCCTCTTACTTCCACAATCAGCTATATACCATAAAATCATGATGGGTAAGTTGATTGGCTTCCCTGAAACTACAGCATCCATGACAAATATATCCCTCTCAGATAAGTAGTCAAACCGGCCTGTCTTAGGGAATAGGATTCTGCTGCAAATGTTGTGTAGCAATCTTAAGTCCAGTGGCAGCTGACTGGCAAAAACTTCTTCAAATCCCTCAAAGTTTCTATTCAATAATCTGGTGAGGGCAGGAGACCTATCCTCTGGTTCAAAGGTGGAGGGTCCTGATAGGGGTAAGTCCAATAGCTTAGAAAGAATGACGACAGAGACATTCAAACCAACTCCTCTAACAGTACTGACCAATCCATTGTCTCCTCTAGTCAAATTTCTATAAAATTCTTTTACCAGAGCAGGGTATGTAGGACAGTCTAGGGAGCATATTTTCTCAAACCCCATTTCTCTCAACTGTGAACCTACAAGTAATCCCTCTCTCTCAAACAAATCGAAATCAAACTTCCTCCCAGTGGTAATGACCCTACTTGCAAAAAGGTCTACCTGTGGAGTAGAGACAGTAGGAGCAGGTGTATCATCCGAAGAGGAAGCAGACGAAGATTCCGGAGTCGGCTCGCGGACGGGTCGACGCACGGTCTTCTTCCTTTTCATCCCGGCACGGCTACTACTGGCACCACGGGTTTTGGGGGCCATTGATTCAAGGTGGAATGATTGTTCAAGGTTTTTGGAAGATTTTGGAAAGTTTGAAAGGTTTTGGAGGGTTTTGAGAATGATTTGGAATGATTAGAATCGAACGATGGGTCGGCTCGTGCCCTAAATAAGCGATTTGGGACCACGTCGAGTCGACTCGCGCAAAGCGTGGAGTCGGCTCGCGACAAGTCACAGAGCACGGACACGATCTCGAGTCGACTCGCTCAGAAGAGGGGTCGACTCCTGAGTTTCAGCAGAAACTCGAGTCGACTCCGAAACTCTCGAGTCGGCTCCCGGACAAATTCAGAGAAAAATTAGATTGAGATTCAGAGAATCCGAAATAAGTCCCAAAATTGATCTTTGAGTATGATTAAAAATCATGGACTTTGAGAGATCAATTTGATATGAGTTCTAGATAAAATTTCCTTAAGATTTTAAGAATTTGAAAGAATTCTAGATATATTTCCTTAGAGGTTTCAAAATTTATTCAAAAGGATTACAAATTCCTAGCTCTCCTCTAAGATAACAAAATCTTTCTTCATTTAATGGTTTAGTGAATATGTCAGCTAATTGTTCTTCTGTGTTTACATAATCTAAACAAATTTCATCATTAGCTACATGTTCCCTAATAAAATGATATCTAATTTCTATGTGTTTTGTTCTTGAATGTTGAATTGGATTTTTAGTTAAGTTGATTGCGCTAGTGTTATCACATCTTATGGGTGTTTTATCAAGTGTGATACCATAGTCTTCAAGTTGTCGCTTAATCCATAGGATTTGCGCACAGCAACTTCCAGCCGCTACATATTCAGCTTCAGTAGTTGATAATGCAACTGAATTTTGCTTTTTGCTAAACCATGTGATTAAGTTACTACCTAAGAATTGGCATGCACCACTAGTACTTTTTCTATCCAATTTACATCCAGCATAGTCAGAATCTGAATATGCAATTAGGTTTAATGTGGAATCTCTAGAATACCATAAACCTACATTTTTAGTTCCATTTAGATATCTTAAAATTCTTTTAACAGCTATTAGATGTGATTCTTTAGGTTCAGATTGAAATCTAGCACATAAACATACTGAAAACATGATATCTGGTCTACTTGCTGTTAAATAAAGAAGGGATCCGATTATACCTCGATAATACTTTTGGTCAACCTTTTTACCTTCTTCATCTTTGTCCAGCTTGCATGAAGGACTCATTGGAGTTCCGAGGGGTTTCATTGTTTCCATACCAAACTTTTTGAGTAGTTCTCTTGTGTATTTGGTTTGGTTGATAAAAATTCCCTCTTTGCTTTGTTTGATCTGGAGTCCAAGGAAGAAGTTGAGTTCTCCCATCATGCTCATCTCGAATTCTCCCTGCATCAACTTTGCAAATTCTTGACAAAGAGAATCGTTAGTAGCACCAAAAATAATGTCATCTACATATATTTGTACTACAAGTAAATCTTTACCTTTTCTTTTCAAAAACAAAGTTTTATCCACATTTCCTCTTGTAAAATCATTTTCTATTAAAAATTTACTTAACCTATCATACCAAGCTCTAGGTGCTTGTTTCAAACCATATAAAGCTTTGTGCAATTTAAAAACGTGATTTGAAAACTCGTGATCTTCAAAACCTGGTGGTTGTTCTACATAAACTTCTTCATTAATAAGTCCATTTAAAAATGCGCTTTTTACATCCATTTGAAATAAGTTAATGTTCATATGACATGCAAATGCAAGTAATAGCCTAATGGCTTCTAATCTAGCTACTGGTGCAAAGGTTTCATCAAAATCAATACCTTCTTCTTGATTATATCCTTTAGCAACCAATCTAGCTTTGTTTCTAATTACAATGCCATTTTCATCTAGTTTATTTCTATAAATCCATTTTGATCCTATTACTGAATGGTTTTTAGGTCTTTCAACTAAGGTCCAAACATTATTTCTTGTAAATTGATTTAGTTCTTCTTGCATAGCTAACATCCAATTATTATCTTTTTCAGCTTCTTCAATAGTTTTAGGTTCAATTTGTGAAACAAATGCAAGATGATTACTAATATTTCTCATGTATGATCTAGTCCTTATTCCTTGAGATGGATCGCCTATAATCAATTCCTTAGGATGACTATGAGCATATCTCCAGTCTCTTGGAAGATCTACATCATTATGATCAATATTGACATCATCGTCCTTATGTGAATCATCATCTTTAGCCTCTTGTTCATGATCAGAAGATACTTCAATATTAAGTTTTTCAAGATCTTTTTCAATTATGTTTGTATCTTCCTCATCATCAATCTTTTCAGATCCAGTTGCTAAAGATTCATCAAAACTACATGAATGGATTCTTCAACTACTAAGGTTTTCTTGTTAAAGATTCTATATGCCTTACTAGTTGTTGAATAACCTAGAAAAATTCCTTCATCAGATTTAGCATCAAATTTTCCTAAGTTGTTTTTACCATTATTATGAATGAAACATTTACATCCAAATGCATGAAAGTATTTTATATTTGGTTTTCTTTCATTCCATAATTCATAAGGTGTTTTCTTTAATATTGGTCTTATTAAAGCTCTGTTTAAGATGTAACATGCTGTGTTAATTGCTTCCGCCCAAAAATACTTTGGTAAGTTGCTTTCACATAGCATGGTACGGGCCATGTCTTCTAGAGTTCTATTTTTTCGTTCAACTACACCATTTTGTTGTGGAGTCCTAGGGGCTGAAAAATTATGATTAATTCCATTTTCAGTGCAGAAATTTTCAAATAAGTGATTTTCAAATTCTGTTCCATGATCACTTCTAAGAGATACTATAGTAGTGTTTTTCTCATTTGTGACTTTCTTAAAGAATTTCAGAAAATTGAGAAAGTCTCATCTTTGTGAGCTAAAAACATTACCCAAGTATATCTAGAATAATCATCTACAATCACTAGACCATATTTCTTTCCTCCTAGACTTGTGGTTCTAGTTGGTCCAAATAGGTCCATGTGAAGTAGCTCTAAAGCCCTAGAAGTTGAAACAATGTTTTTAGATTTAAAAGAACTTCTAGTTTGTTTTCCAAATTGACATGCATCACATATTTTATTATTTTCAAAATCTAATTTAGGTAATCCTTTAACTAAATCCATTTTAATTAGTTTTGAAATAAGGTGTGTGCTTGCATGACCTAATCTACGATGCCACAACCAACTAATTTCATTTATGTTAGCATTGTCAGCAATTAAGCAATGATCACTCAAAGATTTTTCCAAGTCAACTAAGTAAACATTGCCATGTCTATAACCAGTAAATACAATGCTATCATCAATAGAATTAGTTACAGTGCATAGAGAAGATTTAAATGAAACATTAAAATTTTTATCACATAATTGGCTTATGCTAATTAGATTATGCTTCAAACCATTAACATAAAGTACATTATCAATAATTATGGATGGAGTTATGCGAACTTTACCAAGGCCCATAATTTGACCTTTACCGTTATCGCCAAACGTCACAACTCCACCTTTCTTTTCTTCCAGGGTGATGAATTCATCTTTGTCACCCGTCATATGTCTTGAGCAGCCACTATCAAGGTACCACTTTTTCTTTGATCTTTTGGCTACAAGACATTCCTGCAATATCATCAAACTTTATGCTTAGGTACCCAAGCTTTCTTGGGTCCTTCATGGTTAGCAGCAATAAAAATTGTTCCTTTCGGAACCCATATTTTCTTAGCTTTAATATTTAACTTGTTGTTGTTTAATGTCTTGCATTCAAAGGATTTGTGACCTTTTTCATTACATTTAAAACAGGTTATATTTCTTTGATTGGCTTTTACAAAAATATTCTTTAGAGATTTCTGTTTTCTTAATGTGTTATATCCTAAACCAGCTTTGTCAAAAACAGCTTTTTGACTATCTAGGATCATGTTAAGTTTGGTTGAACTTAAAGTGAATTTCTCAACTATGTCTTTATATTTTTTGACATCTTTCTTAAGTGAGTCAATTTCTTTAGCTTGCAGTTCTTTATCTAAAGCTAAAGTTTTTAGTTGATCTTTTAAATCTTTAGTTGAGTTTTTAGTTTCAGATTTAATAAATCTTTTTCTTGATTAAGATTATCTCTTTCTTTCCTAAGTTCTTCTTTTTCATTAGTTAAGTTCTTAACTTCTAAAGCTAACTCATTTTTACTTTTAGCTAAACTAATATTGTCATTTTTCAACAACTTATACTTTTTCTTTAAGGATTTAAAATCAATCATAGTTCATTAAAAGCCTCAAACATTTCATCAAATGTAAAATCATCATGTGAGTTTTCAGAACTTACCTCATTGTCGTTGTCGTCGTCGTTGGCCATGAAACAAATATTGGCAACTTCTTTTGCTCATCTTCTTCTGACGAGGAAGATTCTTCAGACCATGTTGCCATATAAGCTTTCTTCTTTTTCTTGTAGGCCTTTTTCAGTAAAGGACAGTCATACTTGAAGTGCCCTGGCTTTTTGCACTCATAACACACTAAGGGCTCTTTTTCTTTTTCTTTCTCCTTGTCCTTTTTCTTATCTTTTCTCCTTCAAATCTTGCTCCAAATTTCTTTTTATTGAAGGGCCTTTTTCTCATAAACCTTCTGAATTTCTTGGCCAAGAGAGCAGTTTCCTCATCATCTTCATCATTACTTTCACTGCTGCTCTCTTCCATTTCTGCAGTCTTGAGGGCAAAAGTTTTCCTTCTTTTTGTTTCCTCCTCAACGTGCTGCTTCATTGTTAGCTCGTGGGTCATTAAGGATCCTAGAAGCTCCTCTAGAGGTAGTGCATTGAGGTCCTTTGCTTCTTGGATGGCAGTGACTTTTGCTTCCCACGATCTTGGTAGTGACCTAAGAATTTTACGCACAAGATCAGCATTAGTATAAACTCTACCAAGACTTTTCAAACCATTCACAATATCAGTAAATCTAGTGAACATGCATGTGATGGTTTCAGTTTGTTCCATAGTAAATAATTCATATTTATGAACCAAAATATTTATTTTTGATTCCTTTACTTGGTTTGTTCCTTCATGAGTAATTTCCAACCTATCCCAAATTTCTTTGCGGAATTACAAGTTGAGATTCGGTTGAATTCATTTGAATCCAAGGAACAATACAAAATATTAATGGCCTTAGCATTTAGTTGTGCCATTCTCCTATCATTATCATTCCAATCCCTTTCGGGTTTAGGAACAATAGTGCCATCAATAAGGTGTGTGGGTGTACTAGGTCCATTAATTATAACACCCCAAAGCTCATAATCAGAAGCTTGAATGAATATCCTCATTCTAGCTTTCCAATAAGAATAGTTTGAGCCATTAAAAAGTGGAGGTCTATTCGTAGAATGACCTTCAGCAAAACTTGAACCAATTTGTGTTGCCATATGGATCTTTAGCCCTTGATCGTGAGATCAAATTCTAAATGAGCACTTGCTCTGATACCAATTGTTGGCCCAGATGGCAACCCAAGAGGGGGGGGATGAATTGGGTTCTTAAAAATTTAAGACTTTTTGACTATTAAATGATTAGTTAGCAAGATGTGCAAGTGAGATCAACTAATAAGCAATGAACAAGCAGTTAATAAAGAGAGATAAAGATAGAGAAAATAAGGCACGGCAAACACAAAGCAATTTATAGTGGTTCGGCGCAACCAGCACCTACGTCCACTCCCAAGATTCACTTGGGTCCACACTATAATCTCTCTAGATTACAGCCGAGTTGTTTTACAAGCTCACAACTCAAACTTGTTGTTTTACCGGGTGCACAACGAACCCAGCTGGTTTTAACTCGGGCTTACCAGCACAAAACCCTACAAGTTATTTTTCTAGGGCTCACAACTAACCCAACACAAGCACTCCGGCTTGCAACGAGGTATACCAACCTCCACTAATTCAATCCACAGATTGAATCAGCAAAATAATAAAGATAGAGTTTGAACAATAAGGTGCTCCCCTTGAGCAGATATACAAATTAAGTACAAAATGATATAAGGTTAGAAAAGCCTGATAATTTTGCCGATGGTAGATGCTTGGGCTTTCTCCCTTCTTCTCTTCAACTCCTCTTGAAGTGTTGAATCACGCCTCAGCTAGATTCTTGACCGTTGAAGACTTTTGGAGTTGAGATGAATCTTTTCCCTCTTTTGAAAATCCGCAGATTTGACCTTTGAAACACACTTGGATTTTCTTCTTGCTTTTGTGGAATGATGAGAAGGAGTAGACGTATCTTCCACTTGGATTTCACTCCTTTTGAAACACTCCTCTTTGAGCTAAAAGATTTTTCCACTAAGCTCTGTTTTTCCCTCTTTTCAAATGATATTCTTTTCTCTCTTTTTGATTTTCTCTGGGTTATTTTGATTTGAAAAGAACTCCTCTATTTATAGATTCTGCAAAAATATGTCCGTTAGAATCAAGGAAAAATAGCCGTTATTCAAAAATCTTACCGTTGGGGCTGATGTGTCATCGTTAAAAATCGCCCAAAAATCGTGGAGTCGACTCGAGCTCTGAGGGAGTCGGCTCGAGGTCGATTACCAAAATAGAAACATTTTAACCATTGAAGAGTCGACTCGTGAAAACATAAGTGTCAGCTCCTGAAAGTCGGGAGTCAACTCGAGAAACATGGGGAGTCGACTCGAGAAGTGCTTAAAAATGAGACTTTCTGGTGTCTGAGTCGAGTCGGCTCGCACAGTCGTGAGTCGGCTCGCGAAGGTTTCAGGGGTCGACTCTTGAAAACTCAAGTGTCGACTCAAGACAACATTGAAACTTAGACAATTGGGGAGTCGACTCGGGAACCCTTGAGTCGGCTCGGGAGCGATACAAAAATCAGAAAAATGTTCTGATTGACTTTAAAGCTCGTCCCAAATATATTAAAATAATTTTAAATGATATTTTGACTTGAAAATAATAAATATGTCATTAAGCATGAATTCAAGACATGTTTCAAGAAATCATAGATTAAAATATATATGTAAGAATTTCTTTTCGAGATTCTAAAAATAGTGTTTGAAAACATCTCTATCAAATTGATTCAAAAATCAGTGAATTAACCATTTAGAGTCCATTGGTTTCTTTTTGAATAAGCTTAAGATTTTTGATAGATAAACTCATTGTTTTATTTAAAATACTCATGGCTTTTGGAAATCATCAAAATCAATAAGGTTGGGGCAATTATGTTTCAATAATTTCTCAACAGTGCTGTCACTATACAACAGGACTGGTCCATCTATGGAAGATGCCACTCCAAGCTTAGAGAAAAACTTTCGTAGCCACACAGCTTCTTTCGCGGCATCTGATGCAGCGATGTACTCTGCCTCGCACACTAAATCTGCCACTGTATGTTGTTTGGAACTTTTTCAGCAAACAGCTCCACCATTTAGGATAAACATGAAACCCGACATAATTTTGCTATCATCATGATCTGATTGGAAACTGGAATCAATATATCCAACATGTTTCAAATCAGACTCTCCATAAACTAACCACTGGTCCTTAGTATTTCTCAAATACTTAAGGATTGTCTTAACAACTTACCAGTGTTTTTCTTCTGGATCAGATTGGTATCTACTCACTACTCCTAGTGAGTATGCCATGTCTGGTCTTGTACATGTCATGGTGTACATAATCGATCAGACTGCCGAAGTATATGGAATTCGACTCATACATTCTCTTTCATTAGGAGTTATCAAACAATCCTTCTTAGAAAAATGAATTCCATGACCTATCGGAAGATAGCCTTTCTTGGAATTCTCCATGCTAAACCTCTTTAGCACGGTGTCAATGTACATAGATTGGGATAAACCAAGCATTCTATTAGATCTATCTCTATAGATCTTCATCCCTAGGATGTATGATGCTTCTTCCAGATCTTTTATGGAGAATTGTGATGATAACCATGTCTTTATTCCTTGTAATGCAGGGATATCATCCCGATTAAGAGAATATCATCCACATATAATACAAGAAATACAATAACGGAACTGTTAGCCCATTTATAAATGCAAGGTTCTTCTTTGTTCTTAACGAAGCCATAAGATTTGATTACATTATCAAATCATATGTTTCAACTCCTAGATGCTTCATGAAGTCCATTTATCTATAGCCTGCACACTTTAGACTCGTCTTCAAATATAAAACCTTCAGGCTCTATCATATACACCTGTTTTTCTAAGTTACCATTTAGAAAAGCGGTTTTAACATCCATCTGCCAAATCTCATAATCTAAGTATGCTGCTATAGCTAGCATAATCCGAATGAATTTCAGCATTGCCATAGAAGAAAACGTTTCATCATAGTCAATACCATAACGTTGACGATACCCCTTGGCAACCAGATATGCTTTGTAGGTCTCTACCTTTCCGTCTGCGCTTCTTTTCCTCTTGAAAACCCATTTACACCCTATGGGTTTTATCCCTTCGGGTGGGTCAACTAATGTCCATACATTATTTTCTTTCATGGAATCAAGTTCGAATTTTATGGCATCAAGCCATTTATCAGAGTCAGTCCTTTGCATAGCATCCATATAGGTGATCGGATCCTCGTTGTTCTCATCGAGCTCAATAGGATCTTCGTTCTGGACCAAGAAACCTAAGTATATATCCTATTGATGTGGTACTCTACCAGATCACCTTAATGGTGCATCTAAAATGGGTTTTGAGTTTGATCTAATCAACTCATATTCTAAGGGTTCACTGGTTTGTGTTGTTCCTTCTACTTAATGAACTTCCTCAAGTTCAATATTAGAGCTATTTATTCCTTCACTAAGGAACTCCTTTTCAAGAAAAACTGCTCTATTACTAATGAACAACTTTTGTTCTTCAGTATTGTAGAAGAAATATCCTTTGGTTTCTTTCGGATAGTTGATAAAAAAATATTTGTCAGATTTGGGTTCAAGTTTGTCTAATTTTGCACGTTTCACATAAGCCGGCCACCCCCAGACTCTCATATAGGTGATAACTGGTTTATGTCCATACCATATCTCATGTGGAGTTTTAGAAACAGACTTACTTGGAACCTTATTAAGAATATGACAAGCTGATTCTAATGCATATCCCCAAAATGATATTGGCAAGCTTGCAAAACCCATCATGGACCGAACCATGTCTAACAGGGTTCGATTCCTTCTTTCTGATACACCGTTATGCTGCGGTGTTCCTGAAGGAGTTCATTGGAAGAGAATCTCATTCTCCCTTAAATATGTCACAAAGTCATTTGAAAGATATTCGCCTCATCGATCTGATCGAAGGGTCTTAATACATTTTCCTATTTGTTTTTCTACTTCTTTATGATATAGTTTGAACATTTCAAACGACTCAGATTATGTCTCATAAGATAGACATAACCGAACCTAGAAAGGTCGTCTGTAAAAGTAATAAAGTAGTAATATCCACCTTTGGCATAAGTGCTCATTGGTCCACATATATCAGTATGTACTAGACCCAATAGCTCTTTGGCTCTTTCACCTTTTCTAGTAAAAGATGACTTGGTCATTTTACCAAGAAGACATGATTCAGAGGTAGTTAATGATTCACAATCGTCAACTCGAAGGATGCCCTCCTGAGTTAACATGTTTAATCTATTCTTGTTGATATGACCCAGCCGATGGTGCCAAAGATAATTATCTGTAACATCATTTATTATAGGGTGCTTACTTGATTTGTACACTACATTCACAAACTGTGATAATATATAAATGCCATTAGATAAATGCCCAGTCATTACAGTGACTCCATTCATAATGATATTCAAAGTAACATCCTTTATTGAAATTTCATAATGACTTTTGGCCAGAAAGCCTACAGAAATTACGTTCAACAAGAACATTGGGCAAAAATGATAATCATTTAGTATAATGACATTTTTATTGAAAACTATTTCAAGAACTCCTAATGCCAGAATTGTAACTAATCTTCCATCGCTGACATTACGGAATCTTTCATTGTCCTCAAATCTTCTAGTGACCTGTAGCCCCTGCAATGAATTGCAAATGTTAAAAGGACTCCCGGTATCCAATACCCAGGTCTGATTATCATATACAGAAAAATTACAATGTGTTATCATATAAATACCTTGTTGAGCAACATCTTGCCCCTTTTTCTTCTTTGGCCTATTTTGATCAAGTATGGCAATGTAAAGAGGGCAGTTCCTCTTTCAGTGCCTTTGCATCTTGCAGTGAAAGCATTCAGTTTAACTTTTATCAATTTTCTTCTTCTGCATCTAATCCCTTATAGATGTCCTAGCATGTTGCACATTTTTCTTATTCTTTTTCTTCTTCCTTTTCCCAAAGTGTTGACACCCTACTTTAGATCCTTCAACCACATTAACCAAACCCTTAGGAGCTGGTTGTCCTTCTCAAAGTTCGGTAACAACCCCAACAAACCGTGGTAGTTGACTATAGGCTTTGTCATTCAAAAATGAGTAAGGAAAGGTCGAAAGGATGGAGGCAAGGAATTCAGGATCGCATCTTTTCCCAACTGCTCATGTAGGGGAAAGCCGAGCTTGCTTAGAAGTTTTATCTTCTCGATCATGTACAATACATGATCAGTGTCAGGAGATCCATCCCTCATTCGAGCATTAAAAATAGTACAACTAGTCTTGTGCCTTTCAACGTCGTTAGGTGTGCCGAAAGATTCATTCAACGCTTGAATGATTTCTTCTGGCTGAGCATTCTCGAACCGGCGACCAAATTCATCGTTCATTTCTACTAGCATGATGCAACGCATGCTAGTTCTATCACTGAGCCACTTCTGATAAGTGTCTTTCTCAGAACTTTGGGTGTTTGCATCAGGTATCTTTGGTGCAGGATTATTCAGAATATATAGAATCCTTTCATGCTTAAGAACGATCTTAAGTTTTCTAAACCAGCTATTGAAATTTAAACCATTCAACTTATCACTATCCAATAGGGACCTTAATGATAAATTAGTGGTCATTTTCAGCATAAAGAAAAACTAAATTTTAGTAGTATATAAATTGATTCAGTCTAAAGATTTGGACTTTAATATAAAGATTCTCTAACTATTTTGTTCAAATTGGCAGCCTCTACACCCCAATTCGAAGAATTATTCTTAATTCTTTAGTGGGCACTAAGATCTACATAGACTACATATAGGCCCAAGTGAAGCTTGGCCAACCCATATGCATCTAAGAGTAGGTTCAAAACCAATTGTTTTTCAAAATAATTCTTAGTGTTCAGTTTTGCCCCATGTTCCTCTTCAGCAGGCATGGAGTGCCTCCACTGAAAGTTCTGGTTAGGTCCAACCATTAAATAATATAATTAGTGCAATCTATCAATAAACAACCAAGTCCGAGTGAAGCTCAGCCCACCTGACTATCTATTTAATAGTTACACTGACTTATTATATAATGAATGATAATTTCGATGGTTAATAAGTACCGGGCATGGAGTGCCTCCAATGATTATCAAAACATCGGACTCATTATCACCCACCTTAATGGGAAGCTATAATCTAGTTATCATATAACTATTTCATTTTAAGGACCTAATAATTTTAGAGGATTTAATAATCTTAAGATAAATTGACTAATCAAGTTCTTCCACCGAATCTATGAAATTGGTAGAATGAAATAAGATTAAGTCAGGTTAAGTGGCAACTAAATCAGTTAGATTGATTTTTTTACAGGCATGGGTCAACCAGAATCAGGTAAATGATTTGAATCATAAATGATTCACCATATCGACCAGGTAAGTGAGATCGATGGGAAGGATATGCCATTAGCTCATTAAAGACGCATCAATACGAGTAGCTCCCAATTAAAAATCATTCGATCCTTGATCCTAGAGCAACCTGCCAACTCACCTTGACATCATATGGTTAACCAATTTTGATTTGACCATCTAAGAGATTCATGCTCAACCATGGAGCCTAATCTACATCCATTTGGTTTAATCAAAGATAAGGACATGATCAACTATAACTATTGTTTGATTTAGAGCATCCTTAACCTAATCTAATCAATTTAGATTTAATCAAATACTCTTATAGTCCATTTGATTTAAACCTTAGGGTATAATGGACCTGATTTAGCTAACCCAAAAATTAAATATATTTCATGTCATATATTTTGAATCATGCATGAGTTGCATTATTTAACTACTCATAATTCCTTTATTTAGATCATATCTAAAAATATTATGAATAAATATTTGATATTTAAATAAGACTCTCATAAATATTTGTCTGTTTCATAATATAGACAACAAGCTATCATATCTCATATTATGTTTTTATACTAAACATGCAAATATCATGCTTTTATACAACATCAATATGTATCAAATATAAAACATCTTTTGAGAGTGAGTGTAATCTATGTTTTGATGTCAAAGATCAATTTGAATTATCTTTTGACTAAGCATCAATAATAAAAGAACCATAACGTCACGGTAATATGTCACACAATATCTTGTTAATGGGTAATTTGGATTTTTAATTCATCTGTGACCGAATAGCCTGGTGATCCGTTTTAGCTTTGATTACAAAATTAATAGGAGCATTAATTTACATGCATTAAATTAGATCAAGATGAAACCATGGCTGTGATACCATTTGTAGGGAGAAATAATCTTCGAGGCATGCATATTTTAAAATTTGATAACAATTATCAATGCAGAAACTTAAAGATTACATATTAATCTATTTACCATGCATCAAGATCATATCTTTGCCTTATACTATAGGATGTTTGATCTAAAATATGCATATAAATAAAATCATCAAGATCATATCTTGATCTTCAAGGTAAGAAGTCATACTTCTTGTCTTGAAGCATGCCTTAAGATCTAGAGATCATATCACTTACCTTAAGGGTAATTGGTAAATCCTTTTGTGCTCTGCAGCCGTTCAATCGTCCGCCTCTAGTATCGTCCACGCGAAGTCCTGAATGATCGGATTCCCGGATTGCTAGCTCACGAAAAAATAACTTTGTTAATCTTGAATCCTCCCACTTGAATCTTCTTCCAAGATCCACCAAACTTTCGGTGACACCAGAATTACACCAGGATTTTCTATTCTAAATCTTTAGAAATTCAATCCATAACATTTCGTTGTTGTTATGTTCTATTATCTGGTGAAGAATGTCCTCTAATTTATAGGCTCAATGTAGCCTTTAGCCCATTGAATTCTAACACTTAGAATTCTGTCGTTCAGTGAAAACCAAAGAGATGCAGCATTTGGTTAATTTCGACGTTCGGTGAAAACCAAAGAGACGCAGCATTTTGTTAATTCCAACGTTCAGTGAAAACGAAAGAGATGCGAATTCTAACACTTAGAATTCCATCGCCTGGTTGACTCAAAGAGGCACATTTATTCCATATGAATTCTAACACTTTAGAATTTCAACGGAACTGTTTGGAGAAGATTAATGTTATACATTAAATTCTACATGTGAATTTAATCTCTCAGACTTTAGTTATCTCATTGTGAGATACTTATGCGAGAGGTTTGGGTTCAGGTTTTGGTTTAAGCTGATCTGAATTTATTGGACTGAACCTACATAGATCATGGTCCTAGTCCAAATCAAATTTGGCTAGTCCTGAATCTATTTAAATAAATCAAGTCTAATTTCAAATCAATATTTGAAATTGACTAGTCCTTCTAATAGACTTAAACCAAATTGAAACTTATTCACTTGTACTTAACCCAATTGAGATAATTCAATCAATCAAATTGATTAATTAAATCATATATGATTCTCAATCGTTGATCAGCAAATAGATCATCCTAGGAAACTTCTATGTGTGTGACTCTCTAGGTTCAAACCTAAGCCGGTAGCATAGGAACAACTTTCTATACTAATCGATGTGCCCATCTAGCAATGGAACCCGACGTCCGGATAGGTCGAAGAGTTGCTGAGCAAACTTCAAAACCCTAAGAAACAGTTACCGTATAATTCATCCTTTTGATCGCAAATGCTAAGGATGACTTAAGAGCCTGTCAACTCTAAACAGCAAATCCATATAGTGATTTCAACTTTAGTGATCATGTGACCTTCACATGAAGTGCCTTAGCTAAGGTCTTGCTAAATTGAAACACAAGCATTTCTCCTTTTAACGGGATAGGTCAAATTCCATGTTGATCCATAACTGACTACTACAAGTACTTGATTGCACCCAGTAACCTTTCGTAGCTGGATTAGAAATCCAGGTGGTCTGGCACCTAAGTACAATGAATTGCTTGCAAGTCACCGATTGTGATCTTCAGGTCTAAAGGATACTTATACCCATATCTTCTTGGATTAACTCTTGACAGCAGAGTATCCGAAAATGAGTCACGTTCGGTAAAATGTACTCCTACACTTTCACCTATATGTCATACCAGTGTCTCTACACTCCTTGGTTAAGAAGACAACCAACAAATATGATATACAACGTCCTATAATTGATAGTACTATGGCCCTGTCATGGTATATCATTTGGTCGCGAACTCTTTTGAGGACCTTCAAAGATAAATCCTCCTTTATCGTGAAAGAAGATCCTGAGGGCTTCATTACTATTAGGAGTTTTAAGAAGATGTTCTTGTAATGAATAAACCGCCAAATAACTTTTATTAATATATCAATTTATATGCTATTTACATTAGCTCAATCATCAAATGATTGGCTTTAGGATACAATTCCCAACATAAGTTAACGGCCAAAATTATCCAACGGAAAGAGTCATTTGGATGCCAACGGCTCCAACCTATAAACGGCTCCTAGGTGGCCTCAGCTCATAAGCGGCTCCTAGACAGCCCCGGCTCCTAGGCGGCCCCAGCTTATAAGCGGTTCCTAGGCGGCCCTAGTTCATAAGCGGCTCCTGGGCGGCTCTAGCTCATAAGCCGCCCCCAGCTCATAAGCAGCTCCTAGGTGGCTTCGGCTCCTAGGTAGTCCCAGTTCATAAGCGATCCTGAGGCAGCCTCAGCTCATAAACGGCTCCTAGACAGCCTCGGTTCCTAGGCGGCCTCAGTTCATAAGCGGCCCTGAGGTGATCCCAGCTCATAAGCGGCTCCTAAGCGGCCTCGGCTCATAAGCCGCTCTCCTAAGTGGCCCAAGTTCATAAGCGGTCCTGAGACAGCCCCAGCTCATAAGCGGCCCTAAGGCGGTCCCAGCTCATAAGCGGCTCCTAGACGGCCCCGACTCCTAGGCGACCTCAATTCATAAGCAGCCCTGAGGCGACTCCAGCTCCTAGACGGCCCTGGCTCCTAGGCGGTCCTAGTTTATAAGCGACTCTGAGGTGGCTTCAACTCATAAGCGGCTCTTAGTTGGCTCCGGCTCCTAGGCAACCCCGGTTCATAAGTGGCCCTGAGGTGGCTCCTACTTCTGGATGGCCTCATCTTCTCTTGTCTCCGGTTTCAGCTAAGCTTTTCGGGCAAGCCTTCACTCCTGACAAGGTCGGGCCCATCAACCACCTCCAATTTACATATATCCAATAAGACAAATCCCATTAGTTCTTACACAAGCCTAAGAAGTCATATTTCATTATGAAGCATTAATGGCTCTGATCAGATAAGCCTAAAAAGTCATCATTTGCCATAACCCAAAAAGTCATCATTTGCCATAAAAGTACTAATTATCCAGTTCAAATGGAATAAATTTCACTAATTTTAACATTTCATTCACAAAGTTGTGGCTCATCATGAGATTTCAAAGCTTTCTAAGCAAGTTATACAGACCTCAAGTATCAATAAAATGGATAAGAGGAATCTCTGACCAAGATATCACTACTTGAACACTTAAAGAATTTTTGGATCTTCTTTCTAATTTTCTTTTTCAAGCTTCTTTAAGCTCATAATTGTAATTCTGATCACTAACTTGAGCATAGGGCATCTGCTGAAATATTCGGCATCCAAAACTTCTTATAGATCTCGATGTCAAGGTAAAGCTTCATTAGCAAATTGATCGTACATTCACTGATGCTCAAGAACGTCAGATCAAGATGATCAGGCATCATCAAATATCATTTATATTTAAAAAATAAATTTTTGAATCATGAACCAGGGCTTAAAGAGTTTGGATTAACAACATTTTAAAACATTCAAAGAAGTTGTAGGCTTTAAATGGCCCTCCAAAAAATTTACCATACGTTCCAATTACATGAAAACATGGAGCTGTAAAGCCATTCCTTGCTTTGCTTTTCTTCAGTTTACAAAGAATAAAATGCCAAATTTATTCCAATGAAATTTTACAAATTACAGACCGAGGGATCTGAGTACCCCCCATCACATTCTCCACAAGCACTGCCTTCCTTGAGGCACGACCTTCAATAATACCTCACAAACTGCCATAGTCCTCTAAAAAGCCTTTGTCTCCTTCCCGATTTCAAAGGCATCATCGGTGAGGCAATGCAGGGACCACCTCTCAAGCAAAAAGGTTATAAAAAAAAAAAAAAACAAAGGGAAAACCAAACAAAGCGCAAGAAAGCGTGTAGCGGTGCCGAAAGCGAAAGCATTACAAATGGAGAAGAACCCAACCCTCCAACCTTCCGGTTAACAAGGGGATAAAAAATATCTATTCTACATTGCACTCGCATTGCTAAAAAAAGATCTTTCTCTTTTTTTTTTTTTTTCCTTTTTCACAATTTTTCTCCCGATCTGATCGGATCCGAGTCCGATTCCATCAGATCAACACCGGAACCCCAAAACGGCGCCGTCGCCAGCGGAAACCCCGACGAGGCAGCCGACGGTGGCCTCCATGTGATGCGTGAAGAAGTGCAGGACCCGGACCCTCCCCTTGACCCGCATCCGGGACTCGACCTCCATGTCACCACCAGGCGGCGGCTGCTGCGCCGCGAGGGGGAATGAGTCGACGGCGAAGCTGGCGGCCATGTACTGGGTGCGGCCGCCGTCGATCTGGCCGGCGGGGATGAACATGAAGCCCACCCGGTTGCCGGCGTAGGCGAGCTCGAGCGTGCTGTCGTAGTGGGAGAAGGCGGCGCGGTTGGGGTTGCGCACCGCCGCGTACTGGGCGAAGGTGAAGCTGACGGTGCCGTTGGCGGCGGAGAAACCCGGGAACTGGACGGCGTTCACCTGGATCTTGGGGTCCCGGGGCCGGAAGAACACTAGGAACACTGCCACCAGCGCCGCCGCTACCAGGATGAGAAACACCGTCGCAACCACACAAGAAGCGAGGTTCGTCTTCCCTCCGCCCCCGCCGCTTCTCCGCCGGCCCCAGTCGTCGGGAAATTTGTCCATTGGATTTGTCCGGCGACCAGGGTTCTTTCTTGGGAATTCTCTCTGCCTCTACTTTCCCCTTTTCCCGGCGCTATCCAGATTTGCTTTTTGGAATCGGAGAGAGAAAGAGACTGATAGGTAAAAGATAAAATATTGGCGCCGCTTCGGAGGGTTGTTTGTCTGCTAATTTCTACTCTCCAAAAGAGAGAGCGTGTGGGAAAAAGAGGTGGAAAGGAGGCGGAGTGGGATGCGATCATGGGAGCTTTGCCAGGTTAGTGGGCACCCGGCCCCGTTTATTGGCGGCACGTGCTGCCCTCGTGATATTGACTTTTTTTTTTTTTTTTTACTTCATGGTAATAATTTTTAACTGAGTCACGACAGGGAGTGCGGGTGGCACCGAATCACCGACCGCAAGTTCAGTTTTTTTATGCAAAAAAAAAAAAAAAAAAACCCTTGGTAGCGTCGATGTTATAAAAGGCGAATGCTATGCTTCTAACAATATCATGAATGGTGTCGTAATTTTAAAAAAAATTTATATAAAAAATATCTTAGTTAAAACCGATCTAAAATTTTATCCAAATACCTATAAAAGTAAATCTCCGAACATCACACGTTTTCAACCCTAACTTGAGTCTCTGACCATATGTTAAGTTTGAATTGACTTGAATCAATTTTAGACTTAAAATTGGTGTCCAAAGAAAATTTGGACTAGGTTCAAGATACCAAGCTTGAAGCATTAGTTCTCAGACAAGCTTAATCTGATCTAAATGCAACCCCAGCATTAAGTTTTAAAATTTATTTTAAATTCTTTATCAATTATGTGAGAAGGACTCTTTATAGCATAGCAAATTTTTTAAATTAATTAATTTTAATTATATTAAATATTACTTACTTTATGTAAATATTTAAAAACTGAAAATTAACTTTATGATCTTAATCATTACCTTAAATAGATTATTGTGGGTTAGTTTGATTCGGTTTCAAGCTGGATCTAAGCATATTGATTGAGCTTGGACCCATTTTTTTATAAAAAAATTGGTTTGAGCCTAGTTCAAAGTCTAAAAAATTTTTTAGATCATGCTCAAACTAGAGTGTTATTTGATTCAGCTTGGCCAACTTCTAACCCTATTTGTTATTGAAATTATGGTGTTTTTAAGGTATGACTCATCTATAGCAACAAAAGCACAATAATCAAAAGTCACTCTATTTGGTATAATATATCAAAGGATCACTGATAATTTAATATTATCATGTTTGATAAGTCATAAAAATACTAATCATAAATATTAAATATTTATATTATTATTGTAATATATATAATCATTTCCTTCTAAGGTGATGAATGAGATGGAAGGGATATTAGATCATCGCCACATTAGATCTTCTAATGCAATCAGACATGATGATTTCATCATAACTATTTTATGGTTCATAGATATATGATTCAGAGCGAACCACTTCGTACCAAATGCTTCCTAATAAGTGTTTCATTTTTTTATGGCTTATTTTAGATTACAAAGTAAATTTAGGGCGTAAGAACATATCACTTTTTAAATAGGAGAACAATTAAAATTGGGAGTAGGTGCATAAAAGGACACCATAGGTAATCTATTTCCTTGATAAATCTAGGAGTAGGCTTATTCATTAAAGCCACATGTCCGGTTGTCAATGGATTTATAAACTACCACACTGCATTAGTTGACATATTTTGTCCCGCATTAGGAGAGAACCTCTCTCTTAGTATTATTTTCAAACCCCACTAGAAAACAAGTCCCTCGTGTCTTGATCCAACTTCTGAACGGCGGTCATAAAAATGACAGTGTCCTCCCTCAAAAACGCCATGTTACAAAGAATAAGGGGGTGGGTGGTTCCTCTTTATTGGTGAGGCACGGGGGCCTTGAAACTTTGAATAGAGAGTTGCTGGGAGAGCGAGAGAAGATTCCGTTGGTACCGTGTAAGCATTGGAGCAGAGCTCAGATATTTGGAGTTTGTTGAATTTTTTTTTTTTTTCTTTTACTCTATGCTGACCAACGGCTCAGCTCACGCAGCAGGTGTCCCAGTTTCCCACTCCCAGCGAGACGAGAGCTCGGCCACGTTCAAACTCGTAAGAAAATTACTTCTCTAAGCCAAGTGCAGGAATGGTTGGAATAAGAAAATTTACATGATATTATAGTTTACAGGAGGTTATATATGACTCTATCACAATGATTTTAGACTTTGAACTAGTTCTGTGAGACCAAATGCTGGGATTGTTGTCAAGGAGATTAGTCATGCCCGGCTAATTAAGTTCATGAACTAGGTTGAACTTGACAAGGATAAATGTATGCCATCCAACCAGGCCCATTGCCTGAACTAATTACAATACGGGAAGAAGAAAGACTTTGCACAATGCCTTCGACGCAATAAATTCTGTGTGAGCTATATCATTTTTTTATTGGTCCACGTGCATCTTACATGGCTTAATGTGATGAAACAGAATGGAATAGTAAGGATATGATCTTAAGTTTTATGCATGACGTATATTAATAACCATTTAGTTTTTTTTAATTTATGCTCACGTTTTCTAAATGGATATCGTAAGTTTCTAATTAGGGTGTCGTAACTTTATAATTGGGGTGCCGTAATGTTTTTTTTTTCAGCCTATATTAGAGATCTTCCAGGAATATCGTAATTTTATAACTATGGTGTTGTAATTTTACAACTAAAGTATCGTAATTTTTTTTTGTCGCGATGTCGCAAAGTTTGCCTTAACGTTTTCTAAATGGGTATCGTAATTTTACAACTACGGTGCTGTAATTTTACAATGGGGTGTCCTAATATTTGTTTGGCCTAATCATAGATCTTTTCGGAATGTCGTAATTTTATAACTACAGTATCGTAATTTTACAAATAGGATGTTATAATTTTTTTCGATCGCAATATCGTAAAGTTTTGCCTTAATGTTCTGTGAATGGATGCCGTAATTTTATAACCATGATGTCGTAATTTTATAATTCGGTATCATAATTTTACAACTAGGGTGTCATAATTTTTTTTAGACATGATGTCATAAAGCTTTATTTAATATTTTTTGAATGGGTACCGTAATTTTATAACTGAGGTATCATAATATTTTTTTGGCCTATATCAGAGATCTTTCAGGGATATCATAATTTTATAACTAGTATTATAATTTACAAATAAGATGTCGTAATTTTTTTTTGGCCGTGATGTCGTAAAGCTTTGCCTTAATATTCTGTGAATGGGTATCATAATTTTATAACTATGGTGTCGTAATTTTACAACTATGGTATCTTAAATTTTTTGGCTTTCTGAATGGGTGTCGTAATTTTATAACTATGATATCATAAATTTTCAAATAGGGTGTCGTTATTTTTTCGATCGCGATGTTGTAAAGCTTTGTCTTAATGTTTTCTAAATGGGTGCCGTAATTTTATTAATTATAGTATCGTAATTTTATAACCGGGATATTGTAATTTTTTTGAGCTTTCTGAATAGGTGTCATAATTTTATAACTACTGTGTCGTAATTTTTTTTGGCTGATATCAAAAAAACTTCCTGAAATGTTGTAAAGCTTTGTCTTTAACGTTTTATAATTAGAATGTTGTTATTTTATAACAAGGGCATCATAATTTTACAACTGGAGTATCATAATATTTTTTCGAAAGGCAAGCCATCCTGTTCCATCAGGGATAGCGTATCACTTGTGAATTCATAATCATAATCCCTACTATCTCGTTCCATCACGTTTAGCCATATAGGATTCATGTGGACCAATAAGAAGAAGTGGTACAGTTTACATAGGATTTGTTGCACCGAAAGCGATGTATAAAATCTTCTATGTGAGGGAAAGCTCTGCTAGCCCAAATCGGGGTCCTATGCCAGCTAGTAATTGGCATGTATTATACCATTTATAGCCCAAATCGGGGTCCTATGCCAGCTAGTAATTGGCATGTATTATACCATTTATACCAATGAACCTGTTGAGGTTTAGTTCTTGATATACAATAATGAAATCAATTTTGCTGAAGAAGTAAACTGAACTTTTATTTATTTATTTATTTTTTTAGCATATCCGTTCTTGAACAACCGCCATAACCCTTTTTTTTCTATAAACATTTATTTTAATCTTTGCTGGATTTTTTGGCTGGAGTTCTATCTCTTCGCTTGGCTGGATCCTCCCCTCCACCGTGCTCTTCCGTGACGGACGTGGACCTCCATGTGTTGCTGAACACGTCTCCCAGCAAGTCCCTCCACCGTTTCTTCCTCACGTCACGCTCACGGAAGCACCGTTCCGATTCTCACCTCGCTGGAAAGCCTTCCTTCCACCGCGAGACTCACGCCTGCCGCTCTACTCGATCCCACGGCTGGACCATGAATTACTGGAATTAATTTCTTTATATTAAATTAATTCATAATTCCTCCCATAAAGAGACTCTTTGTCTACTTTCTTGCTTCTAAAATTTTTAAAGAACCATAGAATCCTAACGCGTTCACTTCCGTCACGTACATGAGGACATGGACGTCCTCCTCACCTTCCTTCGATGTGGTATTGGAACCCGGCTCCTTCTTTGAAGATAGTTGAGAAAGAGGAAGAGGAGGAGATAGGGAGAAGAAGATAGGATTGCCGCCCTGCAATGAGAGAAAGAAATTTCTGGGAGAAATAAAATTTGTTCTCTCATCCTTCAAACCCTAGAACTAAGTTTAAATACATCCATGAAATGGGTCAGACCCAGATTCAACAAAACTCCCATTGACTAACCCAATGAGATTAAACTAATCCCCAAGCCCGTGTATACTCGTGACTTGATTTAATCTCAACCCTTGGACTCAAACCCAGCCCAATACAAGTTAGCCCCCCTGGGCCTTGATAGCACACACCAAGCCCAACAATCTCCACCTTGGTGCTTTCAAGGCCTCAGCACATCCGCCATGTCCATCAGCTGCAATCCCTATGAAAGATGTCTCGTGAAAGAACTTTGGTCAGTGCATTGCTGGATTCTTCTTGGTGTGTACCTTCACCAGCTCTACTCCATCTTCCACCGGCTCTCTATAGTCGAAGCCTTCCCTCCGAAAGTATCCTCTGGCCACTAGTCCTGCCTCGTACTTGATACCTCCTTGCTCTGAAGACCCTTTCCTTGCGCTGATAAACCCATTTACAACCAATGGGTTTCTTTCCTTGTGGCAGCTGGACCACCTGCCACGTATTATCTTGTGAGAGACTGCATTTCCTCTGCCATAGCATGGATCCACCTATCTCTATCCTGACTTTCCATAGCCTCCTCATAGGTGAAAGGGTCTCCATTTGCTGTCACCAGGGCATATGACAACGAATCCTCGAAGCCGTATCGAACTGGTGGTCGCACGTTCCTCCTGGGCCTTTGCTGTGCGATCCCAGTATCAGTCCCCTGTCCAGCTGCATCCTGCTGAACTCCCTGGCTTCTACCCCCTCTGTCAGTCCTCTCCACCTGAATCTCAAATCCTCCTGGTCCACTAGCAAATGGCACAACTGTATAGGAGGTTGTCTGACTAGTGTTACCGTGTTCTACCTCCTGTAGTCCCTGCTGTGCATCCATGCCACTCTGTTCTGGAGGATTGAGCTCTCATCAAAGGTTACATCTCTGCTGATGACAACCTTCTTCTCCAAGGGGCCGATACCCCTTGACTCCTCGCGGGTAGCCTAGGAACACCATCTTCTTAGACCTGGCATCCAACTTACTCCGCTCCCCAGCTCCAACATGCACATATGCTGTGCATCCAAACACCCTTAGATGGTTTAGGCTTGTCTTCCTTCCAGACCATATCTCCTCTGGAATGTCTCCATCTAACCTGGTGTGCGGTGACCGATTGACCAAGTAGCTAGCTGCATCTACTGCGTCAACCCAGAACATCTTTGGAAGCCCTGCCTGCAGCCTTAAGCATCTTGCCTTTTTCCAATAGTGTTCTGTTCATCCTCTCAGCCACCCCATTCTGTTGAGGAGTTCCCATCACCGAGAAGTGCCTTCTGATGCCCCACTCCTCACAAAAAATCTGGAACTCCCTGCTGGTGTATTCCCCGCCATTATCAGACCTCAGACACTTCACACTTTTACCCTGCTCCTTTCTCCACCTCAGCCTTCCAGATTTTGAACTTGGTGAAGACCTCTGATTTCTCCTTCATAAAGTAGATCCACAGCTTCCTTGAGAAATCATCTATCAGGGTCATAAAGTATCTGGCCCCATTCCTTGCAGAAACTGGGGCTGGTCCCCAGACATCTGTGTGTACTAACTCCAGGGGTTCAGCACTCCTAGCTGTGCTGACTGAGAACTGTACACTCCTCTGCTTTCCCATCTGACAAGGCTCACAGATCTCCATATCTCCGCTACTCAAGTCTGGAAGCAGACCTCTCTTGCTCAGTTCTTTCATCCCCTTGTCTCCCATGTGGCCCAGGCGGTAATGCCACATCCTGTACACATCCCGGGGATCTTGCTCCACAGCTGCCACCTCAGATTTCACAGTCATCACAGAGCCCTCCATCTTGTATAGTTATTTTCCAGCCTCCTCCCTCTCATCACCACCATGGCTCCATTGGAGATGTTCAGAACTCCACTCCTGGCACGACTGCTGAAGCTGTATCCAGTCCGCTCCAAGTACCCCAGTGATACCAGATTCTTCTTGAGTTCTGGACATGCTTCACACTGGTAAGAGTGCGCACTATACCATCAAACATCCTCACCCTCACTGTGCCAATACCTGCCACCTTGCAAGGGTGATTATCTCCAAGAGTCACATTCCCCTCCTCAACCTCTGTGTAAGTACTGAACCACGACCGGTTGGGAGTGTAATGATGAGAACAGGCTGAATCCAAGGTCCACATCTCTGTGCTGTGCCTGTGATCATCTGATACAACCAAGAGATCATCCTCCACCTCCTGATCTGCAACTGTACTCACAGACTCAGATCCTCCTTTCTCCTTTTTCCACTTAGGACAATTCTTCTTAAAATGTCCTACCTCTCCACACTTATAGCACTTCAGCTCTCTTGCCTTTCCTGGACTTTGATCGTCCTCCAGACTTACTCCTGTCCCTGCCTCTGCCTGTCCTTTCCCCAACTGATAGACCCTCCTGGGGAACAGCTTCCTTGGTCATCTTCTCCCTCTGCTCATTCGTCCGAAGCACCGAGACAATATCTTCATAAATTAATGTCTCCTTCCCATAGAGCAGTGTTGTGACCAATGAGTCATAAGACGTGGGCATTGAACATAAAAGCAGAAGTGCTTTATCTTCTTCCTCCATCTTGACCCCGACATTCAGAAGTTCATTGCTCATCTGGTCGAATATCTGGATGTGACCCAGCACATCTCCACCTTCTGACATCCGAAGGCTGTAGAGGCGCTTCTTCAACATCAACTTGTTGCACATATTCTTCCCCATATAGAGGGTGTGCAACTTCGTCCAGAGTCCCTTCGGGGTCTTCTCCTCCAGCACTGAATAGAGGACTGAATCCGCCAGACAGCCCCTGATCATTGAACATGTCTTCTTCTCCAATGAAATCCACTGCTTGTCTGTCATCCCATCTGGCCTTTCCTCCAAAGCCAATCTAAACCTGCTGCACAAGGAGGTCCTCTACCCGGACTTTCCACATGGAGAAACTTCCCTTTCCCATCAAACTTCTCAACCTCTATTTTTATGCTACTACCCATCCCCATGGTGAGATCTCAACCAAAACAAAAATAGCACAAAAATAAATTTTAGAAAATTAAGAAGTACCTTAATGGACCTTGTTGAGCAATCATCACATATCCTTGTTCTTGAGCAAATAATCAACTAGTCCCTTTTTTCTATAAAGATTTATTTTAATGTTTGCTGGATTTTCTTGGCTGGAGTTCTCTCTCTTCGCTTGGCTAGAGCCTCCCCTCCACCGTGCTCTTCCGTGAAGACGTGAAGAGTCTTAACGGACGTGGACCTCCACGTGTTGCTGGACACGTCTACCAAAACTGGACCAGCCGGTCCAACCGGTTGAATCGGGATCCGGAGGCCTAAATCGGTCTGATTCTAGCAGAAAATTTGTGCAAGTCACCCGGATTAACTCGGTTAACCCATCTGGTTCACGGGGTTTATCAATAATTAATATTCAATTCAATGCGATGGTGTGTTTCAAAGTCTCTGGCAGAAACTCGAGGCATTCCTTCGTCCACGTCCATCATCCAGATAGAGACTCCTCCAAGGCCTCCTTTGTCCATCTGGCTCTGGCTGGCCTCGACGACTGGCAAAGAGTCAGGTCCCTCCCCCTCCTGGCCTCCTCGCTGCGATAAATAAGCATATAAGTAACGTCCTATTCATTGCTGCCAGCACTTTAGGTTGCAATAAATTGCCAAGATTCAAAGACTTATTTCGATGTCTTCTTGCCTATTTGTGCTGTAGAGGCATCGGTGGCGTTGATAGCATTCAGGGCATCGGTGGCGTGCTGGTACGAGCACATTTTGCCTGGTGGTGTGTAAGAACCACCGGTTGTGACTTGTGGGAGCTCGCCTTCAACTTCAAGCTCGTCTGTTCATCATAACAGGTTGGCTCTCAGGCTCTCAAGTCTTCAATGCTAGTAGTGATGGAAATTCAGTTTTTATCCTTAAACGGATTAATGAATTTGGATGATTATGATGATGAAATTGGTGATGGCGATAATGGTCATGGTTCTTCTAATGGTGGAGGTTATCGTGATAGTGATGAAATAATGCTTATGGTAGAAGTAATGGTGCTAGTCGCATGGTGAAGATGGAGGTCAAAAACATTGATAGAGAGAAGACTCAAGAGCCTATGATGCATGCTCAAGAGACTCAAATGGGTTTTAACTTTTAAGTTTTGACCCAAATTTTGTACCTTTAAATCTTTGATGACTCTTATTTAATTCTTTAGTGTAGGTGCTAGTAGATTTCAAGTGTGTTTTGACTTTTTATATTTAATTTTAAAAGATTGTTATATATCACATTTGAATTATTAGTTTAATGTGTTTGACTGTTTGTGATTATAATTTGAAGTTTTTTATGGCATTAGATGTTAAAGTTTATTATCATGTTGATCTTAATTTTTATTAAAAGTTAATTTTTTATTAAAAATTTATAAATATATTTTTAATTTTTTATATTAAATAATTAAACCGATGGTTCAACCGGTGACCCGACCGGTTGAACCAGTGACCCAATGACCCGAGCCTTTGGTCGGGTCGATGTCCGGTCCGAGTCTAACAACTATGCCAGAAAGTCCCTCCACCGTTTCTTCCTTACGTCACGCTCACGGAAGCACCGTTCCGTTCTCACCCATCCACTGGAAAGCCTTCCTTCCACCGCGAGACTAACTCCTGGCCACTCCACTCGATCCCATTGCTGGACCACGAATTAATTCCTCTCATGTTGTAATTAATTCGTAATTTCTTCCATGAAGAGACTTCTTGTTTTCGAAATTAATTTCTAATTAATTTTTATTTTTTTACTTCCAAAATTCCCAAAGAACCGTAATCCTCACGCATCCGCTTCCATCATGTACATAAGGACGTGGACGTCCTCTTCACCTTCCTTCTACGTGATATCGGAACCCGGCTACTTCTTCGAAAATGTTGACGAAGAGAGAGAGAGGAGGAGATAGCTACGATGAGAGAAAAGAATTTCTGTTTTCTCTTCTTTCAAACCCTAGAACTAGAGTTTAAATACATCCATAAAGTGGGCCAGGTTCAGACTCAATAAAACTTCATAAACTAACCCAATGAGATTAAACTAATCCCAAGCCCGTGTATACCTGTGACTTGATTTAATCTTCAACCCTTAGACTTAAAACCCAGCCCAATACAAGTTAGCCCTCTGGGCTTTGATAGCACCATACTAAGCCCAACAAAATCAAGAAAGGAAAGAAAAAGAAGAAAGAAAGGAAAAAAAAAAAAAAAAGGAAAGAAATATCGATAGCGTAGGGTATTTGAAAGACCTTACCTAATGATTGATAATTCAAGGACGATAGGGAATAACGTATAATGATAACTTTCATCTTTCTTTTCTTTCTTCTTTTGATGATCGACATGAGCAGCATTCAAAACCAATAGCTGGATGGTGATAGAATTTCTTCACTAAAGAATACATTAGAATATTAAGTAAATACTTCTAAACCTTTCATCGAACTCAAACATAAATCTAAAAGCATTGTGAATCCATTAATCGATCAAACCATTTTACTATACCGGATCACATTGGTTTCGGATCAGTTTGGTTTAGTTCATCCTAAACTAGCTGGTTTGGCATGGTTTAGTGGACCATTTGCTGGATAATTTAAACTAGTTTAGTGAGGACCAAGAATGGGAAAACATTTATAAAGAACAAGTTCTATTACGAGCTTCAGGAGCTTGAAATCGGCACACACTAAATGCCTAAAAGATCTGAACTAGTTGGAACGAATTACTAGTCCCTTTGTTTTCTTTAGAGGGAAGAGAACTAGTCCGGTTGTTGAAATTGGATATAGATCCAGTTCGATCAAACCTTATGCCTGGACTAGTATAAATTTGATAGACATCAGATTAATATAGGAGATACGTTCTATAAGAAACCTGATGTAATCAAGGGTCTCTATAACTAACAACTATTTAAACTCAAGGTTTAGATATGTAAAAAGACACTTAATATATAAATAGCATAAAAAAGGACTACTAAATCTCAATAAGGAGGAATGACTACATCAAAAGTTATACCTCAATAAAGTTGAAGAATGATCCTTTGAGACTCAAATTAAATTAAAATATTGGTAGGATGAAATATACTTTGAAAGACTATTAGATGGATGCATACTTATTTTTTTAAATCAAAATATAAAGTTATGATACTAACTTTATAGATGTCTAATAAGCTTAAATTTTAAACTTCATCTATAACTATAGTAGAAAAGACAAACCAACATATATTGATCCAAAAGAAAGCTTTGCCTATACTAGTATTAAAAAAAATATTCATTTAAAGATACTTAGCTTTCAATGTATTTTTAATCATTTAAAATAACAATTAATTGAGAAAGTTATGAATGATTTATTGAAGATATATTGCTATTAAAGAAATTTTAAAAAATTATAAAAGTATTATTTTATGACTCATTATTTAAAAAATATTTTTTTTTATATTTGTCTGAATTTTTATATTTTTTTCTCCTAAAAGCTTGTCTTAAATGAGTTAAAATATTTATCTCTTTAGATTTCTATAATAAATTTTTATCTTGTATGAAAGAATCTATTAACTTTAGGAGAGATATTTTATAAATAAACTTTAATTGTATTTTTTTTATATTAAGTAATCATCAGTGAAATTTCATGTAGTTAGAAAAAAGGATTAGATGAGTTTAGTTGAGTTGAATCATCAGTGAAATTTTTATTTTTTTTATTTTTTTGAAGGATTTCTTGCTTAACATTATATATGATCGTAATTATATTGGATTCAACTCATGCAAGATTAAAAACTATAGGACCCGTTATTTATACAAGTTCTGTACTTTCATGCATACTTTGTCTATAACAAAACTCATATATGATATTATATTATACTAATATAAAACTTATAAATACGATAAGTTTCATTAAGGATATAAAATTTTATAAGTTTAATGTGCAAGTGACAAGGCTGACCCTGCATTGAGGATATATGATGTTATATTTATAATATAAATTTTATAAATATGATAAGTTTCATTGGAGATATTGAGCTTGAACCAGGTGCCAGGACCAGTTTGAAACTTCAAAGAGAGCGAGTCTTATTGAGCCGATTGACAAGGCTTACTAGAACCCAATTTAGAACTAATGCCGTCAAATGTGCTGAGTCTAGTTTAGAGGAATAACTTAAATATTATCTAATTGGTCCGTCAGTCTAATTTTAAAAAACCACTCAGAGTATGATTTAGGCTTTATTTGAAGCAGCTATTCGGGAGACTAATAGAAGCAGTTTTATCAGTTATGCAAGGTAACTATTTTTCAACAATTAGTTCCAATAACTATCCCAAATAGAACCTTAACTGGCTACTAGGTTTTGTTTATGTTACGCCAGGTCACCTTCCTCGATTGTCTGTAAGCGTTTGATTATCTTCTTTGATGAGCCTATCCGCTCCGATTGGAATCCTATAAGAAGTTTCGAGGGTCGAAGATTCCGATGGAGACCCTTCGATGCTCAAGTCCATGATATGGGCAACAGCCTTGAGCTTGGAAGAAAGCTCGAGAGACTTGAAAGAAAATGTTGTGAACATTATGGATTTGAGTGCCTTAGCTTTTCTTTTTTTGCTTACCTGGTCTAGGATCCCTCTTACCCGTTTTATGGATATTTGCAAGTCTCAATATGTAAACACCTGTCAGAGAATGCATGGTGAAGGCAGCAATGGCAGGGTTCGCCTTCCTCGTGACATGTCAGGGTTGGTAGGCCAGGTCCCATTAGGTATGGATGGCCACATAGTGGGTAGGTCAGGTCCCGTCAGGTATGGGTAGCCATATGGTTGGTGGGCTAGGTTCCGTCAGACGTGGGTGACCGCAGCATGGTTGGTGGGTCAGGTCCAGTCAGATGTGGTTGGTCGTATAGTTGATGGGCCAGGTCCCGTCAGATATTGATGGCCGCAGCAAGGTTGGTGGGCTAAATCCCGTTAAACGTGGATGGCCCTATGGTTGGTGGGCCCTATCAAATCTGAGCGACTGTCAGATCTGTTCCCCACATTGCATTTTGTTGAAATCTTGTATCGTGGGGGATTATGTGAGTAGTCTGCATGGCTGGCTGAGCTCTACGGGCTATCCCCATAAGTGACCCTACCGAGGAGGCCAGCTGGAGAGCACAATTTGGATGGTCGAGTTGGGTCCTACCCGAGAGACCGGCTGGGGGCACAGTCCAGATGGCCGAGTCAAGGCCCTATCCGAGAGGCCGGTTGGGGGTGCAGCTCGGGTGACCGAGTCGAGATCCTACCCGAGAGGCCAAATGGGGATGCAGTTCGGGTGGCCGAGTCGGGTCTTACCTGGAAAGCCGACTAGAGGGCGCAGTTCAGATGGTCGAGTCGGGTCCTACTCGGGAGGCCGGTTGGAGGCACTCTGGGGGTTGACCATCATCGTTGACCATGTGTGACCTCTTTGGTCTCAATGGACGATCTTTGCCATTGGTTGGGTGCGGCTTCATCAGATGATCTCCACCTTTGATTGGGTGCGGCTTCATCAACCACATCAATTTAAACTAGGTAAATATTACTTGTTTGACATTTATATTCTATATGAGGCTGTGTAACTGTGAGATTGTTTAAACTGATCCCCTGGCTGCATCAAGTTCAAAGTTAACATTGTTGATGTCTGTAATCAAGCTATTTGTGCACCTGCAAGAGCGAGAAAAAGAACGTAAGGGAGCTTGAAGGTAATTTTCAATGAAATTATCCAACGTTCAAGCCAATCTAAGTTTAATGAAAAAACCTAGAGCTTCTTGAATGAGCAATCTAGGCTGAAGAGTTAAAGGCTAAAAGCTTATTTATTTATGGGATCTAAGGTTGCTTTTATAGAGATCTAATAAAGTCCTCTTGTGTTTAGTCACTTGTTAGTAGATGAGTCTGATGAATTTGATTGATCTTAATTAAGGTGGCAGCTATAGAAGTTACCAAATTGAGTGGTAGACCTAGTTTATATCAGTTAGTGCTTTGTAAGGATTCCAAATCAGTTCTTTTTGGAGAAAACTTAATTTCTTCTTTGAAAGTATACGTATAGAAATTTAATTAACTACAAGTCTGCCACATACCATCATCACAGAGCTGGCTCAATCAGACCTTGATATATATATATATATATATATATATATATAAACATGACACATAGCAAGGAGTAAATATTATAAAATGCAAGCATCTGCCATTCATAAAATATATAAAAATTATTAACTATAGCAATCTATTGTTTCATGACTTTATTCAAGAAACAGTACCAAATCACAAAACTAATGCTGCTGCTGCTGCTGTTATTTGTAGTGTTTTGGTCAGTTGTTGTGCATTTATCTTGTGCAAGCCTGCAGGAAATTTATCGAACTTCTTGTGAATTTCTAGCAACCATTCCTAGCTCAGATGTGAGGCTAACAGAACTCAACTAAACCATGATAAACTATTTGTGCGTGCGTATCAAAGAGATATTTTATGGTGTTTTAGATGCAAAAGAGAGTAGCATTGGATAGCACACCACTTTGCCCAACTTTGACATTGGGTTTCGTTAATGTCGTAATGAAATTGAAATTGGCCGGATCAAACCCATGAGTTGTTCGACTTGACTTTTCTGGTTTCCAGGAGCACGCACACACGGACAAAGGATATCTTTTGGTTCTCAGCTTTTATGTAAGAAGGTATGACTAATGAAGTCAGTCCATCAATTACGAAGAATATGCATTTCAATGAAGTCATATGAAACTTCTTTTAGGGCCGATGAAAGGCAACAACTAAAAACAAGAGCCTTCGTCTTTCCCTGGATACGAAATACCTGAATACCGTTTCTTCCAAAGAGTGGTTTAGCTTTGTTTTGACGGCCTTTACCTGACCCTTGTAGAATAATTACTTGGCTTCGCCTTTGGCAGCGGGAAAAGCTTTTCAACAGCCATCGACAACAAGAGAAATCCTTCAGGAAATATTGAAGGGACCCCAAGCCTGCCTGAAGCAATGAGTGATAGCAATACCACTGAAACAACCAACAAGATAATGAAGGACATCTAAGCCACCCACTTAATCAATTAGCACAGAGGATTGCGAGAGGAATCTTCAAACAAGTCACAAGAATGGTTGCACTGACTATAAAATAAGCCATATAACAGCACACTTCCAAACCCCAAATTAAGTTCAAGAACTTAAAAATCATTTTTTTCCAACAACGGGAAGAATTATCCGTCTTATCTGCAAACAAGAAAAATCTAAATCTAGATACAATACGAAGACTAGAAAGGATCTAGAGCTTTTGCTCATCTTCTCAAGAAGGAAACAGAATTGAACCAAACCGAGAAAGATGGTCAGAAATTCAACTAAAAGTTTCAAGAGCCTCTCGTATCTTGAGACCTTCTATTAACAAAATGGACAAAGGATCATCGTACCTGCAACCTCCATCATTAACCAAGCAATAACCCGTCCACATACATACACCCAGACATTGATTGGTATGTAATCATCACCACGCAATTCTATATTAAGAGTTCATCAAGCCGACGATCCATGATCTCGTATACGGACTCCAGAAATGCAGTTTCACCGGTGCCAGGAAGAACAGAATCCTTTGCTTCACGAATGATCTCCTCAATCTTGGATTCTTTCTTGAGAGTCGCCCTGCACAAGATGCTTCCAATATCATACGGTGTAAGCCCCCTTTCTGCACCTTTCTTCAAAAGCATGGTTGAGATGCGCAGAGTGCGGCAGCATTCAGGAGACAGTTCCCACCCATGGAACTTGAGCAGTGCAATATCTTCTTCTGCATCTAACGTTTTTATGTAGTCAATGGTTTCAGAATTGAAAGGTTGGCGAGCCTGGGGCCAGTAGAGCCACTCGAAGGTGCAATCCTCAAACTGCATGGGCACAGGTATAAACAATAAAGCTTAACAAGAACATGAAATTAATAAGTTAAACAGGCAACTAAAAAACACAACAATTGTAAGGAAAGAAGACATTTAGGATGCTAAGATGCTGATGATTATATTTTCCACAGAAAGAGTCAAAGTTTTCCAAACGTCAACACAAATAGTCAAAATATACAAAGAAAATAAATGTACTACAGGAAGCCTTCCGTTCGTAATCAATGGATGCATGCTGCTGCTGACAAATTTGTATAATGTAGAAAGGAACAATGTGATTCTTGTCAAGAACAAGGTAATATTTTCATGTGGAAATTAAAAAGACTCCAACCTACGGAGTGTAATTTGTTCACATAAAGAAATAAACAAGCAAAACAATAGTTCACATCTGTATGTCATCTAGTTTTTGCCACATGTTACAATTGTGCATTCAGAGAAAAATCTAAAAGGTCGTTTTGACTTTTGATAAACAATGTTAGAGATTTCTCACAATAATAAATTCAAAACTCCAATATAACTAATCCTCAATACATAAGTCAATTTAAAAAAAATAAATAACCCTTCACTGGCAAAGTTTGTTCCAATAATAAAGGCATATAGAATTTCACCATTAAAATCAACCACAATAACAAAAAGGTCCATAAATGGTAATTGTTACATAGAAACTGCACACAGAAACTGCATCCATCACTTGATGTAACATCGAGTGCATGTCAAAGATCTCTTTCCATAAGAGACTAGTTTAACTTAACAGGCATATCCATAATTAGGAGTCTAAGACATTTTAAAAATTTTAATTTGCTCAAAATTAATTGAATATAGAAAAGAGCAAAAAGTTATGAAAACCCAAGCATGGAAAAATTAGTTTTCAGGAAATGCAGCCCTCCCTGATTTTATTCCAATGTGTAAACTTCCCAGATTTGGGGGGAAAAAAACACTCTGGGTCGGTGCTATGATTGGAGGCAAGTGGTTTTGAAGAAGTTGGTTTTCAGTGACACCATGAAACTTGAGATTTGGAAAATTTTTTCCTTCATAAAAATAAGGTTTAAATTTTTAATTTTGTTATAGTTGACAAGCGCCTTCATAAGATATTTTTATATATGAGATGCTATTAACTTATTGTTGGCGTATAGAAAATTCTAATATATGCTGATCAAAAAAACAATGAGACAACTATTTATGGTAAAAGATGAAATAAAAATTAAATTTTAGTAAAAATAAGTAATTCAATTCCCTCTAGGAATGAATCTTGGCTCTGGCCTAGAAAGTAGTATAAGGCACAATCTAGAAAAGACAAGGAAACCATCAAAAGGTTAATATGAAAATGCATTATGCACAGATTAAAAGATTAGAGAAAACATATAGTTTAACCTTACATATTAAATTATAAGATTTTACTTCAATCGTTCTATATATAATACCCACAAAAGCATACGCATAAAGGGAACCAGACATGATGAAAAGTAAATACAACTATTTGAGGGATCAAATATAATGCAAAACTTCCTAAACAAATAAGAAAGTAAATACCAATAAGTTTCTGTCATCTAATGCATTTCTGCTAAGAGCATAAAAGAGGTGATTAGAAACATAAGGGGAAAAAAAGATAACAACTACTACTGCTACAGAAAGAAAAGAAAAAAAAAAGGTGATATCCAAGACCTTGCATCAAGAATGAAAAAAAAGGGAAATATCCTCAAGCAGTCATTAGCTTAATCATAATCTTTATTTGACATCAGTTTCAATGTCTAAAAAAGCACAAAAATGAGAGATATTCATAAACGCAATGTTCAAATTCAAGTATGTAACAAATAAAATAGCATTTACTTACATTCTCAGGCAAGCAGTATCCATGATCAATTGGAACCAGCACAAACCGTCCTTCTTCTCCCTCCTTGCAAAGCAGTATATTGCCAGCGTGTCGATCAGCATTTGCCAACCTTATATCCAACACAGAGATCTTATGAACCTCCTCTACTGGGAATGCCCGAGGCCCTATATCCTCACAGCTCCCATAATTCTTAACAAACATCTGCAAGGATCCAATCTTGCAGTTCTTTGCCATGTAACCATACCCATCAGGATGATTAAATCCCTCATGCAAGCACCGCACCAAGACTGTTGGAGGAACACCAGCAAAGCCAACCTCATCACCTGAGCGGCGCCTACCAATAGGGTGGTCAAGGATATATGCTGCAACCTCCCTTAGTGCACCCTCACCTACCCGTGTCCCCTTCTTTAAGCCTTCACCATCTGATGACAAAGGAAGTCCTCGAGGATTGTTCTCAGCCATCGGCTCTTCATCAATTGGCTTAAAAACAGCAACATATTTGTTACCCGAGTCATCTGGCATGAAGTACACTCCCCCTGAGCCTTCTGAAGACAGGACTGGAGGGTTGCCCTTCTCCAACCCCGCTAATGTAGATCTAACCAGATCCATAATCATTGGAGACAATTCAACCTTGGGATTAACAATCACCGGCGCAACCCGGGCATCCCTACCTGGCTGCTTCTTGGCAATTATCTGAATGTCATCAACCCCCTTGTTATCCTCTGGATGAGGTGCAACTATTGACAGCTCAAAGTCCTTGTTAACTGGCTTAGCCCTAACTTTAGCAGATTTACGGATCAGCAAATGGATGACAGCATCATTGTTTTTACAAATGTCATCAATCAGCCGCTGATCATCAAGCTCCTCCCCATCACAGATGAGCTTATGATCCTCCAGATAGCAAAACTCCTTGCCCTTCTTAGCAATCTGCTGTTTGATGTAACCTATGTTCCGGCTCCGCTCGACTTGGAATTCAAATTTCTTCCCGCAGGTAGTTTTCACAGTGATGACACGGAGATCGCCGAGCCGGATGACAAGGTGGAGGACATTCCCGTCAGTCACTCCATAGTCCCGGACGAGGGTGTTGTTCCGAGCGAGCTCCCTGCCATCGAAGACCAGCTTCTGCTTCTTTACCATAAACCCTCCACAGGTCTGGATCCTAAGCTTCACGGAGGCGATTGAGTCGGACTCCAGAACCCGTATGGGGATCACCGACGAACCCGGGACGGCGAGGTAGATCAGAATGGACTCGGTCGAGCAATGTGGCGACCGACTGCCGTCGAACCGGATGGGGGAGAGGGCCGGATCTTCCAGGAAGGGGCGGAGAGCAACACTGGTGGAAGACATCTTCGTTCGCCAAATGGGGAAGCACAAAGAACCCTAGCTGAAAGAAAAAAAAAAAAAAGATTTTTCTCCTCTCAAACCTTAGAACCCATCATGGATTATGATCTCTTTCTCCTCAAACATCGAAGCAAGGATCCAAAACTCCCGTAGTCCTACAAAACCATCAAGCTTTGGAATGAAACCCTAGAAATCCCTAATAAAAATATCCATTTTTGCCCAAAAAAAGATCAGCGATCAAACCCCAGAAATAGACTGGGGTTTAAAATTTCAATCAAGAAGAGCACCAACAAAAGGACCAGGGTTTTAAAGCAAGAGAACGATCGAGAAGATTCGAACGCCATGTGTAGTTCTTTCAACAAAAAGAAAAAGGAAAAAAAAAAATGGAAGAGCGATTGAAGAAAGAGGAGAAGAAGAATGAACTGGAGACGAGGATCCTTACCAATGGAGAAGAGTGGCAATTAGAAGGCGAGGGTTTCCATGGACGGGATTAGAGTTTCGATTGAGTTCTCCTTCCGCTCTTCCTTCTCTTTTCCTCCATCGAGGACGCTCTCGCACCTTCGAATTTTTCCCTTTTTTTACGAGCAGGAGGAGAACAAGAGGGATGCGAGATGGCCGGAGAGGAAGAAATGAGACGTCGGGCTTAAAAGGGCGTGGACCGGGGACCAACGCAGACGGCAATTTTTCTTGGCAGGCAGCTTCCAAGAAGGAACTTGGGTCGACATAATGGCCATTTTGCCCCTGGGTTATATTAAGGAAGGCGTGACGTCGTCTTAGCTGTTGCATTGCCTTTTCTTTTTAATGTATTCTTTTAAAATTTTATTTGTTAAAAAAATATTAGACACGCTAATATTTGATTTATAAATTACATAATGAAAGCTAAGACAAATAATGAAAAGAAATAACTCTCGTCAAAAAAAAATATATAAATTATTAATTATAAGGTATAAATTAAGCTAAGCAATAAGGTTTCATCAAGCCAACGAACTAAAATTTGATTATTAATTTTATAAAATCTCATCTTCTTTATCACATGTTATGCTTACTAATTTTAGGCTTTACCAATATTAATATAGTTCATTACAATTATCTGGAATTCATCACAATATTTAAATAAAATATTAATGCAGTGATTTGATTGCACGATGCTGACTCTTTGGCAGCTGGCGAGTATAATAGACGAGAAAACGTATGCCTGCAATTAAGGGCAATTTAGTCAATTAGGATGCTCCGTTACAGCTGCGGACCGATGTGTTCGGAAATTCTATTTACACCCCGCAAAAATTATTCTCTACACCACCTCCCACATATATTTTTTTTTAAAATTAATTTCTTAAACTACCTAGATCCCCAACCCTATCGGACACCGGTTTTTCCTCCCTAACCTTGTTCCCTCCAATAGCCTCGAAAATGACTCCCCTTCTTAGCTCGATCATTTCGGTCTTTCAAGCATTGAAGTAAAAAAAAAAAGTTAAAAAAGAGAATTAGTGCGAAAGAGAGCTATCGAAACGAATGAAAAAGAAGAGAAAATCGAAGGAGATGTCGGAGCAAATCAAAAGAAAAGTTGGATGGATACAAATGAAAAGAAGAAAAGTTGAGGAAGTCATTGAAGTGAATTAGAGAGAAAGTCGGATCGGTGCAAGAGGATCATCGGAGCATCATTTTTTTTTTTATCTTATTTTTTTCGATGGCTTTGAAATTGATTTTACTTCTCGGCCAAATTATTTTTCGTCCAGATCACTTCAGTCCTTGCATCGGAGCAAAAAAAAAAAAAAA
>UESW01004159.1:250215-284906 GCA_900491605.1 Calamus simplicifolius
TGGGAGGCCTTCAAGGAGTTGAAATAATTTCAACAGAATCTCGTCAAGGTACTTCTCTATTTTATAAAATTTATTTTTGTGCTATTTTGAAATTGGCCATGGGGAGTAGCATAAAAATAGAGGTTGAGAAGTTTGATGGGAAGGGAAGTTTCTCCATGTGGAAAGTCCGGGTAGAGGACCTCCTTGTGCAGCAGGGTTTAGATCTGGCTTTGGAGGAAAGGCCAGATGGGATGACAAACAAGCAGTGGATTTCATTGGAGAAGAAGACATGTTCAATGATCAGGGGCTGTCTGGCGGATTCAGTCCTCTATTCAGTGCTGGAGGAGAAGACCCCGAAGGGACTCTGGACGAAGTTGCACACCCTCTATATGGGGAAGAATATGTGCAACAAGTTGATGTTGAAGAAGCGCCTCTACAGCCTTCGGATGTCAGAAGGTGGAGATGTGCTGGGTCACATCCAAATATTCGACCAGATGAGCAATGAACTTCTGAATGTCGGGGTCAAGATGGAGGAAGAAGATAAAGCACTTCTGCTTTTATGTTCAATGCCCACGTCTTATGACTCATTGGTCACAACACTGCTCTATGGGAAGGAGACATTAATTTATGAAGATATTGTCTCGGTGCTTCGGACGAATGAGCAGAGGGAGAAGATGACCAAGGAAGCTGTTCCCCAGGAGGGTCTATCAGTTGGGGAAAGGACAGGCAGAGGTAGGGGCAGGGACAGAAGTAAGTCTGGAGGACGATCAAAGTCCAGGAAAGGCAAGAGAGAGCTGAAGTGCTATAAGTGTGGAGAGGTAGGACATTTTAAGAAGAATTGTCCTAAGTGGAAAAATCAGAAGGGAGAAAAAGGAGGATCTGAGTCTGTGAGTACAGTTGCAGATCAGGAGGTGGAGGATGATCTCTTGGTTGTATCAGATGATCACAGGCACAGCACAGAGATGTGGACCTTGGATTCAGCCTGTTCTCATCATTACACTCCCAACCGGTCGTGGTTCAGTACTTACACAGAGGTTGAGGAGGGGAATGTGACTCTTGGAGATAATCACCCTTGCAAGGTGGCAGGTATTGGCACAGTGAGGGTGAGGATGTTTGATGGTATGGTACGCACTCTTACCAGTGTGAAGCATGTTCCAGAACTCAAGAAGAATCTGGTATCACTGGGGTACTTGGAGCGGACTGGATACAGCTTCAGCAGTCGTGCCAGGAGTGGAGTTCTGAACATCTCCAATGGAGCCATGGTAGTAATGAGAGGGAGGAGGCTGGAAAATAATCTATACAAGATGGAGGGCTCTGTGATGACTGTGAAATCTGAGGTGGCAGCTGTGGAGCAAGATCCCCGGGATGTGTACAGGATGTGGCATTACCGCCTGGGCCACATGGGAGACAAGGGGATGAAAGAACTGAGCAAGAGAGGTCTGCTTCCAGACTTGAGTAGCGGAGATATGGAGATCTGTGAGCCTTGTCAGATGGGAAAGCAGAGGAGAGTACAGTTCTCAGTCAGCACAGCTAGGAGTGCTGAACCCCTGGAGTTAGTACACACAGATGTCTGGGGACCAGCCCCAGTTTCTGCAAGGAATGGGGCCAAATACTTTATGATCCTGATAGATGATTTCTCAAGGAAGCTGTGGATCTACTTTATGAAGGAGAAATCAGAGGTCTTCACCAAGTTCAAAATCTGGAAGGCTGAGGTGGAGAAGGAGCAGGGTAAAAGTGTGAAGTGTCTGAGGTCTGATAATGGCGGGGAATACACCAGCAGGGAGTTCCAGATTTTTTGTGAGGAGTGGGGCATCAGAAGGCACTTCTCGGTGATGGGAACTCCTCAACAGAATGGGGTGGCTGAGAGGATGAACAGAACACTATTGGAAAAGGCAAGATGCTTAAGGCTGCAGGCAGGGCTTCCAAAGATGTTATGGGTTGACGCAGTAGATGCAGCTAGCTACTTGGTCAATCGGTCACCGCACACCAGGTTAGATGGAGACATTCCAGAGGAGATATGGTCTGGAAGGAAGACAAGCCTAAACCATCTAAGGGTGTTTGGATGCACAGCATATGTGCATGTTGGAGCTGGGGAGCGGAGTAAGTTGGATGCCAGGTCTAAGAAGATGGTGTTCCTAGGCTACCCGCGAGGAGTCAAGGGGTATCGGCTATGGGACCCCTTGGAGAAGAAGGTTGTCATCAGCAGAGATGTAACCTTTGATGAGAGCTCAATCCTCCAGAACAGAAGTGGCATGGATGCACAGCAGGGACTACAGGAGGTAGAACACGGTAACACTAGTCAGACAACCTCCTACACAGTTGTGCCATTTGCTAGTGGACCAGGAGGATTTGAGATTCAGGTGGAGAGGACTGACAGAGGGGGTAGAAGCCAGGGAGTTCAGCAGGATGCAGCTGAACAGGGGACTGATACTGGGATCGCACAGCAAAGGCCCAGGAGGAACGTGCGACCACCAGTTCGATACGGCTTCGAGGATTCGTTGTCATATGCCCTGGTGACAGCAAATGGAGACCCTTTCACCTATGAAGAGGCTATGGAAAGTCAGGATAGAGATAGGTGGATCCATGCTATGGCAGAGGAAATGCAGTCTCTTCACAGAAATAATACGTGGCAGGTGGTCCAGCTGCCACAAGGAAAGAAACCCATTGGTTGTAAATGGGTTTATCAGCGCAAGGAAGGAGCTTCAGAACAAGAGGGTATCAGGTATAAGGCAAGACTAGTGGCCAAAGGATACTCTCAGAAAGAAGGCATCGATTATGGTGAGATATTTTCTCCAGTTGTCAGGCACACTTCCATCAGACTATTATTGAGTATTGTAGCAGCTCAGGACTTGGAGCTGGAGCAGATGGATGTGAAGACAGCATTCCTCCATGGTCATTTGGAGGAGAGCATCTACATGGAGCAGCCACCAGGGTTTAGAGAACCAAGATCAGATGGGAAAGTCTGTTTGCTGAATAAATCTCTGTATGGGCTGAAGCAGTCGCCGAGGCAGTGGTACAAGAGATTTGACACTTATGTTAGGAGCATTGGACTTTGCAGGTGTGAGTATGATTCTTGTGTGTATGTTAAATCTCTGGATGATGGGTCTAGGATGTACTTACTCTTGTATGTAGATGACATGCTGATAGCATGCAAGAATAAGAAGGCTGTACAGGAACTGAAGATAGCTTTGTCTCGGGAGTTTGAGATGAAGGATCTGGGGCCAGCCAGGAAGATCCTAGGGATGGAAATCATCAGAGATAGATCCAAAGGTGTGCTGCATCTGAGTCAGGGTGGCTACATTAAAAAGATTCTGGAGCGATATGGGATGAAGGATGCCAAACCGACAGCACTACCTTTGGCAGCACATTTTTCTTTATCGAAGACCATGTCACCACAGACTGAGGTGGAGGCTCAGGAGATGGAGAAGGTACCATATGCTTCTGGTGTTGGGAGCCTTATGTATGCCATGGTATGTTGTAGGCCAGACATAGCCCATGCAGTGAGCCAGGTGAGCAGGTTCATGGCACACCCTGGCAGGGAGCACTGGCGAGCACTAAAGGGAATCTTCAGGTACTTGGTAGGTACAGTTGGGGTTGGTATTTGCTATGGACAGCAAGAAGGTGCTGAGAGATCCAACTTATCCAAGGAGGCTCGTGGGCAGTTATATGGGTATGTGGATGCAGACTTTGGTGGAGATGTGGACACTAAGAGATCCACAACAGGCTTTGTGTTCAGCCTGTTTGGTGGTCCAGTATCGTGGAGATCATGTCTGCAGCCCATCACAGCCTTATCTACCACGGAGGCAGAATACATAGGTATCACAGAGGCAGCAAAGGAAGCTCTTTGGCTGAAGGGCTTGATGCTGGAGATGGGACTTGATCAGAAGGTTGTCCAGGTGCATAGTGACAGCCAGAGTGCTCTGATGCTTGCGCAGAATGCAGTCTATCATGCCAGGACGAAGCACATTGACCTCAGATACCACAGGATCAGAGAGCTGGTGGAAGATGGTGAGGTGGAGCTGGTGAAGGTATACACCAAAGAAAATCCAGCAGATGCACTGACTAAGGTTCTTCCACGGGACAGTTTTCAAAAGTGTATTTCGTTGTTAAAGCTGATGGACACAGTGGACGTGCTGAGGCCTTGAAAGCACCAAGGTGGAGATTGTTGGGCCTGATGTGGTGCTATCAAGGCCCAGGTGGGCTAACTTGTATTGGGCTGGGTTTGAGTCCAAGGGTTGAGATTAAATCAAGTCACGGGTGTACACGGGCTTGGGGATTAGTTTAATCTCATTGGTTTAGTCCATGGGAGTTTTTTGTTGAGTCTGGGCCTGGCCCACTTCGTGGATGTATTTAAACCCTAGTCTCTAGGGTTTGGATGGAATAGAGAACAGATTCTTTTCTCCCAAAAAATTCCCTTCTCTCATCATAGGGCGGCAGCCCTTTCTTTCTCCTCCCCATCTTCCTCCTTTTATCAAGAAGTAAACCTAACAGGATTAGGAATCCTTAGTCCTAGTTCTTGTTGAACGGGGAATCCCATTGCTATTCATCAAGGTCTAAACCTAACAGGATTAGGAATCCTTAGTTCTAGTTCTTGTTGAACGGGGAATCCCATTGCTATTCATCAAGGTCTAAACCTAACAGGATTAGGAATCCTTAGTTCTAGTTCTTGTTCAACAGGGAATCCCATTGCTATTCATCAAGGTTTAAACCCTAACACTTGATACCTCCTTGCTCTGAAGACCCTTTCTTGCGCTGATAAATCCATTTGCAATCAATGTGTTTCTTTCCTTGTGACAGTTGAACCACCTGCCACGTGCCAGTCCTGTAGAGAAACTATATCTCCTCTGCCATAGCCTGGACCCACCCATCTCTGTATTGGCTCTCCACAGTCTCCTGATAGGTGTAAGGGTCTCCATTTGCTGTCATGAGGGCATATGACACTGAATCCTCGAAGCCGTATCGAACTGGTGGTCGCACATTTCTCTTGGGCCTGTGAGTGCGATCCCAGTATCAGTCCCCTGCCCAGCTGCATCCTCCTGAGTCCTCTGCTCAACTGCATCCTGCTGAACTTCCTGGCTTCTGACCCCTCTGTCAGTCCTCTCCACCTGAATATCAAATCCTCCCGGTCCACTAGCAAATGGCACAACTGTGTAGGAGGTCATCTGACTAGTGTTACTATGTTCTATCTCCTATAGTCCCTGTTGTGCATCTGTACCATCTCTGCTCTAGAGAATCGAGTTCTCATCGAAGGTTACATCCCTGCTGATGACAACCTTCTTCTCCAAGGGATCCCACAACCGATACCACTTGATTCCATGCGGGTAGCCCAGGAACACCATCTTCTTAGACCTGGCGTCCAACTTACTCCACTCCCCAGTACCAACATGCACATATACCGTGCATCCAAATACCCTCAGATGGTTCAGGCTTATCTTTCCTCCAGAACATATCTTCTCTGGAATGCCTCCATCCAACCTAGTGTGCGGTGACCGATTGACCAAGTAGCTGGCTACATCTACTGCGTCAACCCAGAACATCTTTGGAAGCGCTGCCTGTAGCCTCAAGCACCTTGCTTTTCTAATAGTGTTCTGTTCATTCTCTCAACTACCCTTTCCTATTGAGAAGTTCCCATCACCAAGAAGTGCCTTTTGATGCCCCACTCCTCACAAAATCTCTGAAACTCCTTGCTGGTGTATTTTCCGCCACTGTCTGACATCAGACACTTCACACTCCTACTCTGCTCTTTCTCCACCTTAACCTTCCAGATTCTGAACTTGGTGAAGACATCTGATTTCTCCTTCATGAAGTAGATCCACTGCTTTCCTAAGAATCATCTATCAATGTAAAGAAGTATCTGGCCCCATTTCTTGTAGAAATCGGGGCTGGTCCCCAAACATCTATATGTACTAACTCCAGGGGTTCTGCACTCCTAGCTGTGCTAACCAAGAACTGTACACTCCTTTGCTTCCCCATCTGACATGGCTTACAGATCTTCATGACTCCACCACTCAGGTCCGAAAGTAGTCCTCTCTTGCTCAGTTCTTTCATTCTCCTGTCTCCCACATGGCCTAGGCAGTAATGCCACATCTTGTACACATCCCGAGGATCTTGTTCCACAGCTGCTGCCTCAGATTTTCCTGTCACCATAGAGCCCTCCAACCTGTATAGGTTGTTCTCCAGCCTTCTCCCTCTCATCACCACCATAGCTCCATTGGAGATGTTCAGAACTCCACTCCTAGCATAACTGTTGAAGCTATATCCTATCTGCTCCAAGTACCCCAGTGACACCAGATTCTTCTTGAGTTCTGGGACATGCTTCACGCTGGTAAGAGTGCGCACCATACCATCAAACATCCTCACCCTCACAATGTCAATTCCTGCCACCTTGCAAGGATGATCATCTCCAAGAATCACACCCCTCATCAACCTCTGTGTAAATGCTGAACCATGACCGGTTGGAAGTGTAATGATGAGAACATGCTGAATCCAAGGTCCACATCTCTGTGATGTGCCTGTGACCATCTAATACCACCAAGAGATCATCCTCCACCTCCTGTCCTACAACTGTACTCACAGACTCAAATCCTCCCTTTTCTTCCTTTTTCCATTTAGGATAGTCCCTTTTAAAATGTCCTACCTCACCATATTTGTAGTACTTAGCCTTCCTGGACTATAACCATCCCCTAGGCCTACTCCTATCCCTGCCTCTGCCTGACCTTTCCCCAACTAATAGACCCTCCTGGGGAACAGCTTCCTTGGTAATCCTCTCCCTTTACTCATTCGTTTGAAGCATCGAGACAATATCTTCATAAAATAATGTCTCATTCCCGTAGAGTAGCGTCGTGACCAATGAGTTATGTGATATGGGCAGCGAACACAATAGCAAAAGTGTCTTATCTTCCTCCTCCATCTTGACCCCGACATTCAGCAATTCATTGCTCACCTGGTCGAATATCTGGATGTGGCCCAGCACATCTCCACCTTCTGACATCCGAAGGCTGTAGAGGCGCTTCTTCAACATCAACTTGTTACACATATTCTTCCCAATATATAGGGATTGCAACTTCGACCAGAGTCCCTTCGGGATCTTCTCCTTCAGTACTGAATAAAGGACTGAATCTATCAGACATCTCCTGATCATTGAACATGTCTTCTTCTCCAATGACATCAACTGCTTATCTGTTATCACATCTGGCTTTTTCTCTAAAGCCAGATCTAAACCCTGCTGCACAAGAAGGTCCTCTACTCAGACTTTCCACATGGAGAAACTTCCTTTTCCATCAAACTTTTCAAAACCTATTTTTATGCTACTACCCATAGCGAGATCCCATGGTGAGATCTCAACCAAAACAAAAATAGCAGAAAAATAAATTTTAGAAAATTAAGAAGTACCTTAATGGACCTTGCTGAAATTGTTTCAACTGTTTAAGATCTTCAAACAATTTATTTTTGTTCCTAAACCAGACTCTAATACTACTTGTTGGGGTTTAGTCCTTGATGTACAGCAATGGAATCAACTTTGCTAAAGAAATAACCTTCTTTATCAATAATAAGTGGTAATATATTTGTTCTTGAACAACCACCACAGTCCCTTTTTTTTATAAAGATTTATTTTAATGTTTGCTGGATTTTCTTGGCTGGAGTTCTCTCTCTTCGCTTGGCTAGAGCCTCCCCTCCACCGTGCTCTTCCGTGAAGACGTGAAGAGTCTTAACGGACGTGGACCTCCACGTGTTGCTGGACCGTCTACCAGAAAGTCCCTCCACCGTTTCTTCCTTACGGCACGGTCACGGAAGCACCACTCCACAAGATCCCATATGGCTGGACCACGAATTAATTCCTCTCATGTTGTAATTAATTCATAATTTTTTCTATGGAGAGGCTTCTTGTTTTTGAAATTAATTTTTAATTAATTCTTTTATTTTTTTGCTTCCAAAATTTTCAAACGCGTCCACTTCCGTCATGTAGATAAGGATGTGAACGTTATTTTCACCTTCCTTCCCCATGATATTGGAACCCGGCTACTTCTTCGAAGACATTGACGAAGAGGAAGAGGAGGAGATAGCTGCGATGAAAGGAATTTCTGTTTTCTCTTCTTTCAAACCCTAAAACTAGAGTTTAAATACATCCACGAAGTGGGTCAGGCCCAGACTCAACAAAAACTTCCATAAACTAACCCAATGAGATTAAACTAATCCTTAAGCCCGTGTACACCTGTGACTTGATTTAATTTCAACCCTTAGACTCAAATCCAGCCCAATACAAGTTAGCCCTCTTTGGGCTTTGATAGCACTATATCAGGCCCAACAAAATCAAGAAAAGAAATAAAAAGAAGAAAGAAAGGAAAAAAAAAAAATAGAGAGGAAAGAAATATCGATAGCGTAGGGTATTTGAAAGACCTTACCTAATGATTGATAATTCAAGGACGATAGGGAATAACGTATAATGATAACTTTCATCTTTCTTTTCTTCTTTTTTGATGATCGACATGAGCAGCATTCAAAACCAATAGCTGGATGGTGATAGAATTTCTTCACTAAAGAATACATTAGAATATTAAGTAAATACTTCTAAACCTTTCATCGAACTCAAACATAAATCTAAAAGCATTGTGAATCCATTAATCGATCAAACCATTTTACTATACCGGATCACATTGGTTTCGGATCAGTTTGGTTTAGTTCATCCTAAACTAGCTGGTTTGGCATGGTTTAGTGGACCATTTGCTGGATAATTTAAACTAGTTTAGTGAGGACCAAGAATGGGACTGGTTGAAACATTTATAAAGAACAAGTTCTATTACGAGCTTCAGGAGCTTGAAATCGGCACACACTAAATGCCTAAAAGATCTGAACTAGTTGGAACGAATTACTAGTCCCTTTGTTTTCTTTAGAGGGAAGAGAACTAGTCCGGTTGTTGAAATTGGATATAGATCCAGTTCGATCAAACCTTATGCCTGGACTAGTATAAATTTGATAGACATCAGATTAATATAGGAGATACGTTCTATAAGAAACCTGATGTAATCAAGGGTCTCTATAACTAACAACTATTTAAACTCAAGGTTTAGATATGTAAAAAGACACTTAATATTATAAATAGCATAAAAAAGGACTACTAAATCTCAATAAGGAGGAATGACTACATCAAAAGTTATACCTCAATAAAGTTGAAGAATGATCCTTTGAGACTCAAATTAAATTAAAATATTGGTAGGATGAAATATACTTTGAAAGACTATTAGATGGATGCATACTTATTTTTTTAAATCAAAATATAAAGTTATGATACTAACTTTATAGATGTCTAATAAGCTTAAATTTTAAACTTCATCTATAACTATAGTAGAAAAGACAAACCAACATATATTGATCCAAAAGAAAGCTTTGCCTATACTAGTATTAAAAAAAAATTCATTTAAAGATACTTAGCTTTCAATGTATTTTTAATCATTTAAAATAACAATTAATTGAGAAAGTTATGAATGATTTATTGAAGATATATTGCTATTAAAGAAATTTTAAAAAATTATAAAAGTATTATTTTATGACTCATTATTTAAAAAATATTTTTTTTTATATATTTGTCTGAATTTTTATATTTTTTTCTCCTAAAAGCTTGTCTTAAATGAGTTAAAATATTTATCTCTTTAGATTTCTATAATAAATTTTTATCTTGTATGAAAGAATCTATTAACTTTAGGAGAGATATTTTATAAATAAACTTTAATTGTATTTTTTTTATATTAAGTAATCATCAGTGAAATTTCATGTAGTTAGAAAAAAGGATTAGATGAGTTTAGTTGAGTTGAATCATCAGTGAAATTTTTATTTTTTTTATTTTTTGAAGGATTTCTTGCTTAACATTATATATGATCGTAATTATATTGGATTCAACTCATGCAAGATTAAAAACTATAGGACCCGTTATTTATACAAGTTCTGTACTTTCATGCATACTTTGTCTATAACAAAACTCATATATGATATTATATTATACTAATATAAAACTTATAAATACGATAAGTTTCATTAAGGATATAAAATTTTATAAGTTTAATGTGCAAGTGACAAGGCTGACCCTGCATTGAGGATATATGATGTTATATTATAATATAAATTTTATAAATATGATAAGTTTCATTGGAGATATTGAGCTTGAACCAGGTGCCAGGACCAGTTTGAAACTTCAAAGAGAGCGAGTCTTATTGAGCCGATTGACAAGGCTTACTAGAACCCAATTTAGAACTAATGCCGTCAAATGTGCTGAGTCTAGTTTAGAGGAATAACTTAAATATTATCTAATTGGTCCGTCAGTCTAATTTTAAAAAACCACTCAGAGTATGATTTAGGCTTTATTTGAAGCAGCTATTCGGGAGACTAATAGAAGCAGTTTTATCAGTTATGCAAGGTAACTATTTTTCAACAATTAGTTCCAATAACTATCCCAAATAGAACCTTAACTGGCTACTAGGTTTTGTTTATGTTACGCCAGGTCACCTTCCTCGATTGTCTGTAAGCGTTTGATTATCTTCTTTGATGAGCCTATCCGCTCCGATTGGAATCCTATAAGAAGTTTCGAGGGTCGAAGATTCCGATGGAGACCCTTCGATGCTCAAGTCCATGATATGGGCAACAGCCTTGAGCTTGGAAGAAAGCTCGAGAGACTTGAAAGAAAATGTTGTGAACATTATGGATTTGAGTGCCTTAGCTTTTCTTTTTTTGCTTACCTGGTCTAGGATCCCTCTTACCCGTTTTATGGATATTTGCAAGTCTCAATATGTAAACACCTGTCAGAGAATGCATGGTGAAGGCAGCAATGGCAGGGTTCGCCTTCCTCGTGACATGTCAGGGTTGGTAGGCCAGGTCCCATTAGGTATGGATGGCCACATAGTGGGTAGGTCAGGTCCCGTCAGGTATGGGTAGCCATATGGTTGGTGGGCTAGGTTCCGTCAGACGTGGGTGACCGCAGCATGGTTGGTGGGTCAGGTCCAGTCAGATGTGGTTGGTCGTATAGTTGATGGGCCAGGTCCCGTCAGATATTGATGGCCGCAGCAAGGTTGGTGGGCTAAATCCCGTTAAACGTGGATGGCCCTATGGTTGGTGGGCCCTATCAAATCTGAGCGACTGTCAGATCTGTTCCCCACATTGCATTTTTGTTGAAATCTTGTATCGTGGGGGATTATGTGAGTAGTCTGCATGGCTGGCTGAGCTCTACGGGCTATCCCCATAAGTGACCCTACCGAGGAGGCCAGCTGGAGAGCACAATTTGGATGGTCGAGTTGGGTCCTACCCGAGAGACCGGCTGGGGGCACAGTCCAGATGGCCGAGTCAAGGCCCTATCCGAGAGGCCGGTTGGGGGTGCAGCTCGGGTGACCGAGTCGAGATCCTACCCGAGAGGCCAAATGGGGATGCAGTTCGGGTGGCCGAGTCGGGTCTTACCTGGAAAGCCGACTAGAGGGCGCAGTTCAGATGGTCGAGTCGGGTCCTACTCGGGAGGCCGGTTGGAGGCACTCTGGGGGTTGACCATCATCGTTGACCATGTGTGACCTCTTTGGTCTCAATGGACGATCTTTGCCATTGGTTGGGTGCGGCTTCATCAGATGATCTCCACCTTTGATTGGGTGCGGCTTCATCAACCACATCAATTTAAACTAGGTAAATATTACTTGTTTGACATTTATATTCTATATGAGGCTGTGTAACTGTGAGATTGTTTAAACTGATCCCCTGGCTGCATCAAGTTCAAAGTTAACATTGTTGATGTCTGTAATCAAGCTATTTGTGCACCTGCAAGAGCGAGAAAAAGAACGTAAGGGAGCTTGAAGGTAATTTTCAATGAAATTATCCAACGTTCAAGCCAATCTAAGTTTAATGAAAAAACCTAGAGCTTCTTGAATGAGCAATCTAGGCTGAAGAGTTAAAGGCTAAAAGCTTATTTATTTATGGGATCTAAGGTTGCTTTTATAGAGATCTAATAAAGTCCTCTTGTGTTTAGTCACTTGTTAGTAGATGAGTCTGATGAATTTGATTGATCTTAATTAAGGTGGCAGCTATAGAAGTTACCAAATTGAGTGGTAGACCTAGTTTATATCAGTTAGTGCTTTGTAAGGATTCCAAATCAGTTCTTTTTGGAGAAAACTTAATTTCTTCTTTGAAAGTATACGTATAGAAATTTAATTAACTACAAGTCTGCCACATACCATCATCACAGAGCTGGCTCAATCAGACCTTATGATATATATATATATATATATATATAAACATGACACATAGCAAGGAGTAAATATTATAAAATGCAAGCATCTGCCATTCATAAAATATATAAAAATTATTAACTATAGCAATCTATTGTTTCATGACTTTATTCAAGAAACAGTACCAAATCACAAAACTAATGCTGCTGCTGCTGCTGTTATTTGTAGTGTTTTGGTCAGTTGTTGTGCATTTATCTTGTGCAAGCCTGCAGGAAATTTATCGAACTTCTTGTGAATTTCTAGCAACCATTCCTAGCTCAGATGTGAGGCTAACAGAACTCAACTAAACCATGATAAACTATTTGTGCGTGCGTATCAAAGAGATATTTTATGGTGTTTTAGATGCAAAAGAGAGTAGCATTGGATAGCACACCACTTTGCCCAACTTTGACATTGGGTTTCGTTAATGTCGTAATGAAATTGAAATTGGCCGGATCAAACCCATGAGTTGTTCGACTTGACTTTTCTGGTTTCCAGGAGCACGCACACACGGACAAAGGATATCTTTTGGTTCTCAGCTTTTATGTAAGAAGGTATGACTAATGAAGTCAGTCCATCAATTACGAAGAATATGCATTTCAATGAAGTCATATGAAACTTCTTTTAGGGCCGATGAAAGGCAACAACTAAAAACAAGAGCCTTCGTCTTTCCCTGGATACGAAATACCTGAATACCGTTTCTTCCAAAGAGTGGTTTAGCTTTGTTTTGACGGCCTTTACCTGACCCTTGTAGAATAATTACTTGGCTTCGCCTTTGGCAGCGGGAAAAGCTTTTCAACAGCCATCGACAACAAGAGAAATCCTTCAGGAAATATTGAAGGGACCCCAAGCCTGCCTGAAGCAATGAGTGATAGCAATACCACTGAAACAACCAACAAGATAATGAAGGACATCTAAGCCACCCACTTAATCAATTAGCACAGAGGATTGCGAGAGGAATCTTCAAACAAGTCACAAGAATGGTTGCACTGACTATAAAATAAGCCATATAACAGCACACTTCCAAACCCCAAATTAAGTTCAAGAACTTAAAAATCATTTTTTTCCAACAACGGGAAGAATTATCCGTCTTATCTGCAAACAAGAAAAATCTAAATCTAGATACAATACGAAGACTAGAAAGGATCTAGAGCTTTTGCTCATCTTCTCAAGAAGGAAACAGAATTGAACCAAACCGAGAAAGATGGTCAGAAATTCAACTAAAAGTTTCAAGAGCCTCTCGTATCTTGAGACCTTCTATTAACAAAATGGACAAAGGATCATCGTACCTGCAACCTCCATCATTAACCAAGCAATAACCCGTCCACATACATACACCCAGACATTGATTGGTATGTAATCATCACCACGCAATTCTATATTAAGAGTTCATCAAGCCGACGATCCATGATCTCGTATACGGACTCCAGAAATGCAGTTTCACCGGTGCCAGGAAGAACAGAATCCTTTGCTTCACGAATGATCTCCTCAATCTTGGATTCTTTCTTGAGAGTCGCCCTGCACAAGATGCTTCCAATATCATACGGTGTAAGCCCCCTTTCTGCACCTTTCTTCAAAAGCATGGTTGAGATGCGCAGAGTGCGGCAGCATTCAGGAGACAGTTCCCACCCATGGAACTTGAGCAGTGCAATATCTTCTTCTGCATCTAACGTTTTTATGTAGTCAATGGTTTCAGAATTGAAAGGTTGGCGAGCCTGGGGCCAGTAGAGCCACTCGAAGGTGCAATCCTCAAACTGCATGGGCACAGGTATAAACAATAAAGCTTAACAAGAACATGAAATTAATAAGTTAAACAGGCAACTAAAAAACACAACAATTGTAAGGAAAGAAGACATTTAGGATGCTAAGATGCTGATGATTATATTTTCCACAGAAAGAGTCAAAGTTTTCCAAACGTCAACACAAATAGTCAAAATATACAAAGAAAATAAATGTACTACAGGAAGCCTTCCGTTCGTAATCAATGGATGCATGCTGCTGCTGACAAATTTGTATAATGTAGAAAGGAACAATGTGATTCTTGTCAAGAACAAGGTAATATTTTCATGTGGAAATTAAAAAGACTCCAACCTACGGAGTGTAATTTGTTCACATAAAGAAATAAACAAGCAAAACAATAGTTCACATCTGTATGTCATCTAGTTTTTGCCACATGTTACAATTGTGCATTCAGAGAAAATCTAAAAGGTCGTTTTGACTTTTGATAAACAATGTTAGAGATTTCTCACATAAATAAATTCAAAACTCCAATATAACTAATCCTCAATACATAAGTCAATTTAAAAAAAATAAATAACCCTTCACTGGCAAAGTTTGTTCCAATAATAAAGGCATATAGAATTTCACCATTAAAATCAACCACAATAACAAAAAGGTCCATAAATGGTAATTGTTACATAGAAACTGCACACAGAAACTGCATCCATCACTTGATGTAACATCGAGTGCATGTCAAAGATCTCTTTCCATAAGAGACTAGTTTAACTTAACAGGCATATCCATAATTAGGAGTCTAAGACATTTTAAAAATTTTAATTTGCTCAAAATTAATTGAATATAGAAAAGAGCAAAAAGTTATGAAAACCCAAGCATGGAAAAATTAGTTTTCAGGAAATGCAGCCCTCCCTGATTTTATTCCAATGTGTAAACTTCCCAGATTTGGGGGGAAAAAAACACTCTGGGTCGGTGCTATGATTGGAGGCAAGTGGTTTTGAAGAAGTTGGTTTTCAGTGACACCATGAAACTTGAGATTTGGAAAATTTTTTCCTTCATAAAAATAAGGTTTAAATTTTTAATTTTGTTATAGTTGACAAGCGCCTTCATAAGATATTTTTATATATGAGATGCTATTAACTTATTGTTGGCGTATAGAAAATTCTAATATATTGCTGATCAAAAAAACAATGAGACAACTATTTATGGTAAAAGATGAAATAAAAATTAAATTTTAGTAAAAATAAGTAATTCAATTCCCTCTAGGAATGAATCTTGGCTCTGGCCTAGAAAGTAGTATAAGGCACAATCTAGAAAAGACAAGGAAACCATCAAAAGGTTAATATGAAAATGCATTATGCACAGATTAAAAGATTAGAGAAAACATATAGTTTAACCTTACATATTAAATTATAAGATTTTACTTCAATCGTTCTATATATAATACCCACAAAAGCATACGCATAAAGGGAACCAGACATGATGAAAAGTAAATACAACTATTTGAGGGATCAAATATAATGCAAAACTTCCTAAACAAATAAGAAAGTAAATACCAATAAGTTTCTGTCATCTAATGCATTTCTGCTAAGAGCATAAAAGAGGTGATTAGAAACATAAGGGGAAAAAAAGATAACAACTACTACTGCTACAGAAAGAAAAGAAAAAAAAAAGGTGATATCCAAGACCTTGCATCAAGAATGAAAAAAAAGGGAAATATCCTCAAGCAGTCATTAGCTTAATCATAATCTTTATTTGACATCAGTTTCAATGTCTAAAAAAGCACAAAAATGAGAGATATTCATAAACGCAATGTTCAAATTCAAGTATGTAACAAATAAAATAGCATTTACTTACATTCTCAGGCAAGCAGTATCCATGATCAATTGGAACCAGCACAAACCGTCCTTCTTCTCCCTCCTTGCAAAGCAGTATATTGCCAGCGTGTCGATCAGCATTTGCCAACCTTATATCCAACACAGAGATCTTATGAACCTCCTCTACTGGGAATGCCCGAGGCCCTATATCCTCACAGCTCCCATAATTCTTAACAAACATCTGCAAGGATCCAATCTTGCAGTTCTTTGCCATGTAACCATACCCATCAGGATGATTAAATCCCTCATGCAAGCACCGCACCAAGACTGTTGGAGGAACACCAGCAAAGCCAACCTCATCACCTGAGCGGCGCCTACCAATAGGGTGGTCAAGGATATATGCTGCAACCTCCCTTAGTGCACCCTCACCTACCCGTGTCCCCTTCTTTAAGCCTTCACCATCTGATGACAAAGGAAGTCCTCGAGGATTGTTCTCAGCCATCGGCTCTTCATCAATTGGCTTAAAAACAGCAACATATTTGTTACCCGAGTCATCTGGCATGAAGTACACTCCCCCTGAGCCTTCTGAAGACAGGACTGGAGGGTTGCCCTTCTCCAACCCCGCTAATGTAGATCTAACCAGATCCATAATCATTGGAGACAATTCAACCTTGGGATTAACAATCACCGGCGCAACCCGGGCATCCCTACCTGGCTGCTTCTTGGCAATTATCTGAATGTCATCAACCCCCTTGTTATCCTCTGGATGAGGTGCAACTATTGACAGCTCAAAGTCCTTGTTAACTGGCTTAGCCCTAACTTTAGCAGATTTACGGATCAGCAAATGGATGACAGCATCATTGTTTTTACAAATGTCATCAATCAGCCGCTGATCATCAAGCTCCTCCCCATCACAGATGAGCTTATGATCCTCCAGATAGCAAAACTCCTTGCCCTTCTTAGCAATCTGCTGTTTGATGTAACCTATGTTCCGGCTCCGCTCGACTTGGAATTCAAATTTCTTCCCGCAGGTAGTTTTCACAGTGATGACACGGAGATCGCCGAGCCGGATGACAAGGTGGAGGACATTCCCGTCAGTCACTCCATAGTCCCGGACGAGGGTGTTGTTCCGAGCGAGCTCCCTGCCATCGAAGACCAGCTTCTGCTTCTTTACCATAAACCCTCCACAGGTCTGGATCCTAAGCTTCACGGAGGCGATTGAGTCGGACTCCAGAACCCGTATGGGGATCACCGACGAACCCGGGACGGCGAGGTAGATCAGAATGGACTCGGTCGAGCAATGTGGCGACCGACTGCCGTCGAACCGGATGGGGGAGAGGGCCGGATCTTCCAGGAAGGGGCGGAGAGCAACACTGGTGGAAGACATCTTCGTTCGCCAAATGGGGAAGCACAAAGAACCCTAGCTGAAAGAAAAAAAAAAAAAAGATTTTTCTCCTCTCAAACCTTAGAACCCATCATGGATTATGATCTCTTTCTCCTCAAACATCGAAGCAAGGATCCAAAACTCCCGTAGTCCTACAAAACCATCAAGCTTTGGAATGAAACCCTAGAAATCCCTAATAAAAATATCCATTTTTGCCCAAAAAAAGATCAGCGATCAAACCCCAGAAATAGACTGGGGTTTAAAATTTCAATCAAGAAGAGCACCAACAAAAGGACCAGGGTTTTAAAGCAAGAGAACGATCGAGAAGATTCGAACGCCATGTGTAGTTCTTTCAACAAAAAGAAAAAGGAAAAAAAAAAATGGAAGAGCGATTGAAGAAAGAGGAGAAGAAGAATGAACTGGAGACGAGGATCCTTACCAATGGAGAAGAGTGGCAATTAGAAGGCGAGGGTTTCCATGGACGGGATTAGAGTTCGATTGAGTTCTCCTTCCGCTCTTCCTTCTCTTTCCTCCATCGAGGACGCTCTCGCACCTTCGAATTTTTCCCTTTTTTTACGAGCAGGAGGAGAACAAGAGGGATGCGAGATGGCCGGAGAGGAAGAAATGAGACGTCGGGCTTAAAAGGGCGTGGACCGGGGACCAACGCAGGCGGCAATTTTCTTGGCAGGCAGCTTCCAAGAAGGAACTTGGGTCGACATAATGGCCATTTTGCCCCTGGGTTATATTAAGGAAGGCGTGACGTCGTCTTAGCTGTTGCATTGCCTTTCTTTAATGTATTCTTTTAAAATTTTATTTGTTAAAAAAAATATTAGACACGCTAATATTTGATTTATAAATTACATAATGAAAGCTAAGACAAATAATGAAAAGAAATAACTCTCGTCAAAAAAAATATATAAATTATTAATTATAAGGTATAAATTAAGCTAAGCAATAAGGTTTCATCAAGCCAACGAACTAAAATTTGATTATTAATTTTATAAAATCTCATCTTCTTTATCACATGTTATGCTTACTAATTTTAGGCTTTACCAATATTAATATAGTTCATTACAATTATCTGGAATTCATCATAATATTTAAATAAAATATTAATGCAGTGATTTGATTGCACGATGCTGACTCTTTGGCAGCTGGCGAGTATAATAGACGAGAAAACGTATGCCTGCAATTAAGGGCAATTTAGTCAATTAGGATGCTCCGTTACAGCTGCGGACCGATGTGTTCGGAAATTCTATTTACACCCCGCAAAAATTATTCTCTACACCACCTCCCACATATATTTTTTTTTAAAATTAATTTCTTAAACTACCTAGATCCCCAACCCTATCGGACACCGGTTTTTTCCTCCCTAACCTTGTTCCCTCCAATAGCCTGACTCCCCTTCTTGGCTCGATCATTTCGGTCTTTCAAGCATTGAAGCAAAAAAAAAAGTCAAAAAGAGAATCAGTGCGAAAGAGAGCTATCGAAACGAATGAAAAGAAGAGAAAATCGAAGGAGATGTCGGAGCAAATCAAAAGAAAAGTTGGATGGATACAAACGAAAAAAGAAAAGTTGAGGAAGTCATTGAAGTGAATTAGAGAGAAAGTCGACCGGTGCAAGAGGATCATCGGAGCATCATTTTTTTTTTATCTTATTTTTTTCGATGGCTTTGAAATTGATTTTACTTCTCGGTCAAATTATTTTTCGTCCAGATCACTTCAGTCCTTGCATCGGAGCAAAAAAAAAAAAAAAGTCGGAAAGAGGGCCAGTGAGAATGAGAAGGGGGCTATTGGATGGGAAGCAAAAATTTGTTAGGATAGTTTAAAAAATTAATTTTTTATAAAAAATATGGGGTGCATAGATTAATTTTTGTGGTGTAAATAGAATTTTTCGAGGTGTTCGAACTCCGAAATCCAAAGTGCGAAATCCAAAGCGATAAATGCGAGGCATCAGCACCGACGTGTATCGCCTGCGCCGTTAAAATTAACGGGAAATGACGTGTTCCCGTCAACTTAGCAAAACCATGCGCGGAAGTCTCGGTTTGGACTTTCCAGGGGGGGGTGAGGGCGTGGAACGTGGCCTCCAAGCCTAAAATTCTCCGTTCCAACCTTGCCCCCTTTTTGCCCCACTTTTTCGCATACCAAACCTTCTCCCCTGAAAAGGGAAAGCGAAATGTTTGGAAATTCCTTACGGCGATAGTTTGAAAACGTCCACGCGGTTTTGGCTTCTTCGTCATTCTGATTCCTAGAAGCTGGAAAGCTGGGACAGTGAAATCATACATCAAATCCCCCATGGAGCTCCACTACATTTGGTGATCAACCTTTCACCACACAAGAAGCTATTAAATTGGAGATATTTAACAGGCCTTACCCTTGGTTCCTTTACACTGCTCAATATAAAACATTTATCTATCTACTATTATTTATGTATATATACTTATTTATTCATTGTACATACCTCACCTCAACTCATCTAAGCTTTTTTTATTTCCCAATTAGCTAGCTATAAGAGTTTGCTTCTGTAGCTATTTGGACGCTTCAATTATAAATAATTAATCTTTTTTAATTATTTTTATTTATATAAGTTTAGGTTCATCTCTATATTTATCATTAATATTGATTGTTAAAAGATCGTTCTGAAGTATTTAAAGGTTTTTGTTGCATATGTCCAAATCATCGAAATCAATTTTTTCTCATTTTATCTTCAATTAGTGCTACTTTTATTATTTCTAGTATATATTTATTTTTAATTCTATCTTTTAAAGTTTTACCACATATCCATCTTAACATGCACATTTCTGTTATACTTAATTTATTCATATTGTTTCAGTATTGCCCAACACTCTATTCCACATAGTATAGCTGATCTAATAGCGGTTCTATAATTTTTTTTTAATTTTAATGGGATGCATCAATCATACAATACTTTTAAAATATTCATCCATTTAATCCATTATGCTTTAATTCTATAATTCACATCTTCACCTATTTCACATTTTACTGGATAATTAATCCCAAATACTTAAAATTTTTACTCCTTAGTATCTTTTGACCTGCGATCTTCACTATATCTTCATTTGTATTTCTATTTTAACTAAATTACATTTCATGTATTCAGTTTTAGTTTTACTAATCTTAAACCTTTAGAATCTAAAGCCTCTCTCTAAATCTCTAGCTTAACATTTACTTCAGATTTAGTTTCATCAATCAACACTATATCATCTGCAAATATCATACATGATATTATTTTAATATATTTGATTAATTTATCCATAACTAGCAATTTATTCATTGTACATAAAATATTATATACACACTTAATTGCCTACTATATACATTTGTACATATTTATTCATAAACTATACATATATTTACATCTATCCATCTATTATATATGCTTATTAGGAAGATTATTTGTTTTAAAAAAATAATGCAAGAGCTTTTTATTAAATCAAGATTCTTAATAAATTTTTGCAAGTTTTAGGGGTCAATTTCTATAAGAGATAATTTGAACTTTATATGAATTAGGTAATGCAAATTAAAATCCTAATCTAGAACACGATGGATTGGGGTGTTGAAGGGATTCTGTTAGACACATCTATAGCATTACTGCTGGTTTTTTTTTTTTTAATTTGGTGATGAAAGAACAATCATAATTCTTTATGATATTTTTCAATTGAGTTAGGAATTTATGGGATTTTATATATCTATTACTTATTCACTTTTTGGTTTTAGTTAGGCCCCTCCACCAAGGTATAGTACATTACTTTCCCCAAAGAGAGGCAGTACCTTCTCAGTTATTGGTTTAACCACAGGTACCACTTAGCCTGTTCACTGTATGAAAGTAGAGGTATAGAACTTACGTTGGAAGGCCACTTTCAAAACTTGAGCTACCTACTAGGTCCTTGTACCCTTGGCTTAAGGGACCTTTCAATGTTCGCCCTTTTGCTGAGGAAAAAATAAATTCTAGCAACAAATATAATCTTTAATCTAGAGCATGCTACCATATTTTGCTGTTAATAGACACCAAGTGTGGTACTCTACAACATGACTATTTCTTAATAATTTCATTAGGTCAAAGTGCTGAGGATTATTTCTAGAATTTTAAGCCATAATTACAGTTTTATGTATATAAAATTGCTGCTTTAAAGCATGTAATTACCACATCTCTTCCCTATGCCTATCAAAATGATAAGAAAGCTTCTTCTCTAGAAGTTCTAAAATATATATGGAAACATCAAGCATGCCATGTCATAGATGATACCATATTATAATTCAACGATTGCGTGCCACAATTTTGCTACTTCATGCACTGTTCCTAACCACATGTTTCATTAAATTCTTAATAAACTCGCTGAATATTTTCTTAATAATATATGACTAACAAATTAAATGATCATTAAGTGTCTTTACAGTTGGCTTCCTCAAAGAACTCTAAACAAATCTATTATTAGTCAAGGAGTCCCAAATATTCTCTTTCTTTTCTTTCTTTCTTTTTACATATTATTTCTTTTCAAATTTGTTGAATCCTTTCCTCTTTTTTTTAGTACAGACGATTAATTATACCACTTTAAGATGGGACGTACCCAATTGTCAAAGTAGAATAACTAAGAAAGGATCGAGGGACAAGGGTCGCCCTATTTCCAGCTTCAGCTGCCCGAATGAGAGGCCATCCTAACAGCAATCCAATCAGCCACTACATTAGCTTCACGGTAGACATGACGAATCTGGATATTATGAGCTTTCAAAACCATAGAGTAGATATCGCACAGTAAAGGGATAGTGGGCATGAGTGATAAGCAGTAAAAACCTACAAAGGACCCCACTGATAGGTACCCCTTCCTCTACCTTGCTTCAATAGCCTCAAAAAGAGCTGCAGTAAGAGCCAGAATCCGACAGCCAAGGACAGGTACCAAAGATCTGTCAAATCTGGCTAGCCCTAGGGCAGTAGAATATAGCATAATCTGTCGTCTCCTCCTTAATACCACACACTGGGCACGTTGGCAAAATCCTTATCCCTCTCCCAGATAGAAGAGAGCAGGTAGGAAGAATATATCGAGCCACCTTCCAGATAAAAAGTCTCACTTTAGGGTGAATAATAGATGCCAAACCCAATCCAACTCCATTGATACCTGAGGGTGCGGTATGAAAATAGACAGGATGTCCCCCATGGGAGCACGGGATAAACAAAATCTTCTCCAAACCCTAGAATCAGTAATAGCACATGAAGGGAGAGGGATAGAAAGGATCCACCGACAAAGCTCATTCCCAAAAGAACTGGACAACCGAGAGGACGACCATCCAGAGCGATCCGGGGACATGAAACCACTAACCTGCATAACCTCAGAAATATCAGAAGATACAAAAGTCGGCCAGTAAGACAAGGGAAAGTCAGCAATCCATGTGTCCTGGATGACGTCCACCGATGTTCCATTACCAATCAGCCATAAGGTACTGTGCAAAATAGTCGGAGCATAACGACAGACCTCTTTCCAGAAAAAGGAATGCTCCCGGTTAGACTGAGTAGGAAAAGACGGGATCCAGCTACCATACTTGGCACGCATGAATGAACTCCATAAACACTGTGGATCAGCAAGAACCGAGAGGCATGCTTGGCAGTCAACGCCTGTCTTCTAACAGACAGCGATTGGATCCCAAGTCTACCCTCGGCCGTAGGCAAGCAGACAGTGTCCCAATCGACAAGATGAACACCGTGGCCCTCCTGCATCGATGCCAGAGAAAATCCCTAAAGTATCTCTCAATTTGCCCCAAATAGGCTAAGGGAATAGCAGTATTAGCCAAAAGATAGCTAGGCATCGAAGATAATACGGAGCGGATAAGAGTAATCCTCGCCATCATAGAAAGCCCAGAAACCTACCAGCCATCCAATCGGTCATGGATCTGCCTAACAATAAAGCTGAAATCCGAACACCGTGGCCATCTCCCGGTCATCGGAATTTTCAAATAGGATAACCGATCAAACTGAGCAGGAATGCCCATCAAACGAGAGATAGACCTCTTCAGAGTAGGGGACGTCCTCGGGCTAAAGCATATCGAAGATTTACTAAGATTAACTCTCTGACCCGAAGCACAGCAATAGGAGTGAAGAATAGCCGCAAAGGTAGTGGCATTACCGATAGAAGCCTTCCTCAGCAAGAGACACTCATCAGCGAAAAGTAAGTGGGACAACGAGGGACCAAGGGGGCCAGCTGAATATGGGTGGATAGCCGAAGTCCGCATAGCCACGAAAAGATCTTGGAATAAGGCATCAGCAAAAAGAATGAACAAAAATGGTGAAAGAGGACATCCCTGTCTCAGACCAACCTCAGAGTGAAAAAACTTCGTCCGACCCCCATTAATAAGGGAGAAAAGGATGGCCTCTGGATACACTTCATTACCCATGCAGCAAAAACCTCATGGAAGCCAAACTCCTGAAGCATACGGCGTAGAAAATTCTACCTCAGTCTTCATAAGCTCTCTTCATATCGAACTTCATAGCCATGAGGCACTGGCATTACCGATAGAATCCTTCCTTAATAGTATTATGTATCATTAACAAAGGACAATAATTAAGTTCCTTAACTATTTCTTAATGTATATGCTATTAGCTGTAGAGTCTCAAACTACTTTCTTTCATTTATTTATGTATTATTATTTTTAAATTAATATGAAAAGTTTAAAAAATAATGTGATTTTATTTCAATAACAATTGTATTTTCTTTCTTTGCACGTACGTGTTGCTCCTTTCTCTTTTTTCACCTTTTTTTTTTGATATTATGAAGATTTTAAATTTTAAGTTCAAATTCTTTTTTACCCCTTTTATATGTTATTTCTTTCTTGACCTCTAAATCTTTTCTTAATAACAATTTGACTATCTAATATCATTAGGTTCCTTATGAAAGGCTCTTAAAATTTCTAGCAATTTGTCAAAGAGTTGCAAACTTTTCTTTTACTTTCTCACTCTCCCTCTCTTTTATCCATTATTCCTTCATAAATTGGTATGAACTATAAAGAGGTTAATGAAGAAAACTAATTTAGTCCCACTTATAAGTTTTTTTTGGGATGGCATACTATTCGCTTGAATCTCTTTTATCTTTCCTTTTCCATTTTGAACCAATTTAAAGATATCAAATGTTAATTTGAATACCTTTTTCTTCCTATTGATTATTCCTTTCCATCAAATCTTTCTTAACAAACCATAGAAAAGTCTAAAACTTCTTTTTTTAACATATTATTTCTTTTTGGATTAATGTGAAGAGTTTACCAAATGAAATTGACGTTGTTTTCAATCACAATTAATTTTTTGCAGGTATTGTTTCCTTTTCTTTTTATTTTCTCTTCTTTTTTGGACTATTACAAATATTTAAAATTTAAAGCTCAATTTAGGAAATTGATTTTGTACCCAATCAAAATTAGATTACAATCTCACAATCATCAACATACTCAATGAATATTAAGTTTCATAATAACAGGATAGTCCCCAACTTTTCTCTTTCATATACTAAAGAGAATCTTTATTCTCAATTATAATTAAGACATTTTTTAGTTTTTGTTCTCCTATCTTTTTTTTTTTCTTTTTTTTTCTTTTGGACTGCTGTGAGAATTCTAAATTCATTATTTATTTTTTTATTTATATATATTTCTTTTAGGCTTGTTGAATCTATTCTTAACAATAGCCTACAATTTGATAACTATTATTAAATGATAATTAAGTTTCAACAGCATAGTTCTAAAATTCATGACAAACTTGCTATAAGCTAAAGAGTTGCAAATTTTTCTCTTTTTTTCTTTCATTATTCTTTTCAGATTAAATGGAGAAGTTCCATAAGGAAATTGGCTTTGTTTCTGATTATAATTGAATTTTTTTTTCTTTACACATATATTTTTTTCTTTTTCTTCTCTTTTTTCCTTTTGGACCATACAAATGTTTAAATTTAAATGCACTATACCTAAAAATATAAAATACTATGAATAGAGCTTGCTACAAGGTTATTGATCCAATATATTTGATTAGTTTCCATCTTCTTTAAAAAGAAATTTGATAAGTATTCCATTGTTGGAAGAACAAATCAATAACTATTTGAAAAGAAATCTAATACACATGATATATAATAACCCATGTCTATTGGCACTCAATTCCTATCAATTCTTTGAGGGCTCCACCTTAATTTCTTTTCCAATGCAAGTATTCATATCTCACAACTTTTTATTTCATCATTCATTTTATCTTTCCTTTCAATTTTGATCTCATCAAGTTATCAAATTGATAGCCCATGTCTATTTAGGAAGTTTACAAATCATATTGATAATTTTCTTATTTTCTTTATTTTGTTTGTTTGTAGCTATCAATTTAATCATTTCATCTTTCCTTTTTCTTTGGAGCTAGTTTTTAGTCATGCAAATTATTGCCAATGCTCTCACAATTGTCCATGAATTTAGATTCTAAAATTTTCAAATATTTCTTCTTTTGTTACCAAGAAATACTTAAGAATATTGTTTATTTTGACTTACAAAATGAAAGAAAATCTTTCTCAATCATCCTTCATTGAAATTTATATCCTTCCTTTTCCTTTATAGATCTAGATATAAATAAGAAAATCAATCTTTCTTCCCTCTTAGTATTAGGTATGCTTACTTAGAATCACTTTTATAAATTACAATAAAACATCATTAAAATTATGCATTGCATATTTATAATCGAATAGGTATCAACAGGTCTACTATGAAATGTATTAAGATTTTAATCAATGTTGACATGATGAAGCACAAGAGATGATACTATAGTAAATTTAAAAATTAATTAAAATTTTAAAATCATCTATAATGAAAATTTATTAGATTTGTGCTTCTCTAATCTATGATACATGAAAAGGCTAGGACTTTAAGATCAACTATATGCATATGGCTTCTTTGACTTACTAAAAAAGCCAAGAGACTAGAAACTTTGATTTGAATCTTTTATGATAAATTATTAAAATAAAAATATAATATTTTTACTAGTTACTTAATAGTAATGCTTATTATATTTGTAAGAATTTTATTGTCAAATTTTAGTAATCATTGTTCACATAGATTTAGATAGAGAGCTACTTATGTAACTTGTAGTAGGAAGGTATATAATGTTACAGATGCTCTTTTTAAGTGTTTTGCTAAAAAAAATCCAATAGTATTATTAAGGTAAGACATTTATATTATAATAAACTTAACAAAATACTAATCATTTTATTTTATAATTGTAGGCATCTTACACATTTAAGTTCATGATTATACCATCAAATTTGCTTTGATTATTTGTGATAAAAATATATAGACTTTATCCTCTAACCTAAATGCAACATCGCAATTATTTTTTAATAGTTATATTTTCTAAAAATATATATTATACATAAGGCTGCAAATGAGCCAAGTCGACTCGTGACTCGCTCTAATCTCGGTTTGATTAGTTTTGATTAGATCCATATTTGAAGATCTATAAATTGAGTTGAATTCAAAAGTTTAACCTGATTTAAATTTTGGAATGGATTTAAATCTTGTACTTTTAAACTCATCTTGATTTGATCTGATCCATATATCAAAATAAACTCAATCTGATTCAAATCTAATTTGGCTCGACCTAAAAGTCCAAATCATATAAGATTCCATCTTTATTCTAATTATCTCTATGAATGAACTCTCATTTAAATTAGTTCCTCTTTTTTAATCTTAACTCTCATCCATTTGACTTAATTGTATTTTTGAACATTCATATTTTATTATCTATTTTGAAGGATTTTTATTAATAATGCTTTCAAGTATATTAATGTTTTAAAGTAATTTATTAATTAAAAAATGATTAATTACTTAGATAAATTAATTTTTTGAATAAAATTCAAGTTAAATTGACTTTTTTACTTTTATTTTTTTAGTGATTTTAAATTAAAAGAATAGCTAAATGTTCTACTCAATGCAAGTTTGATCTAATTTAAACTCGAATATTTTGAGCTGAGGTTGGATCACACTCTAACCTGACCTAATGAACTATTGGATCTTTCATCATTTCCATGAACTCGATTCAAACTAACATGATTAGCAAATAAGTTAGGTCTTGCTCTAAAATTGACTTAAATATAAAATCGTATCAAATCGAGGTCAAGCATGCCCTTGTTTAGCTAACAAATATGTATCCTTAATTACATAATGTATGATATCTATATTGTAAGCTTAGATGTGGCACATCTAAAGTCCAAGTGAGTTACACAGGTTTGAGAGCTTAGTTACTTAAGTTCTCAGATTCCTAAGTCATTTGGATCGGCTTGTGACCCAAGAATAAAGTGCATGTGAGTCATGAGTGTACATGGGCTCAGGTTTGAGTGCTTTCTTGCATGACTTAGAAGGAAGTTGTTTAAGAGAATATTTAATAACCTAATTATAGGTTATGGAGCTGGGTCCATGGGAATTGGGCTCAGGTTTTCTGAATAAGCTTCCATATTTTAGGGTGTTTTTAGGGAGTTGGTTACGGGCTAATGCGGAGAAGTTTTATCATCCAAGATGAATGATTATTTAAAACTCTCTCTGGATGTAACCAGATAGACAAAAGACCAAGAAATAAAGGCATTCTCTTTTTCTTTTATATTCATCTATTCTTCTTCTTCTCCATCTTTTCTCACATGCCTGATCTCGGCAGAAGCTGCGCAACAAGTGGTATCAGAGCGCCGCCATCAGAGCAACAAAAAGGCACTTGGCAAGAGGATTTATAAAGAAGAAATCAATCCCAAGTTCATCTCCAAAAGAAAAAAAAAAATGTCATCATCCTTATCTTCTTCTCCATCCCTCTCCTCACCATTCATCCACGAAAGCACAAAAGATTAATGCGAGGGAACACAGTCTCCTCCAGGAAAAAAGCCGCTCGGTCTTCATGGCATGCATTCCCGTGAGGGATCTTTGGATGTGACCTAGTGACGCGTGGATCCAGCGGAGTTATGGACTTCCGTTTTCGTGGGTTCCATGGAGTCTTGCTGCTGAAGAGGAGTCTAAAATCCAAGAAATTAAAGGGGCTGTGCGTGGATCAAACCAGCAACCAAAGGAAAGAGGGACGTGGCAACTAACTATTGTCACAATTTGATTGGTTGCAATAAGCAAGGAAAGGCCAAGCATCTTATAGGCTGCATGAGAGGATTTCAATCAGGATTTTACCTTTTAGGTATTTTTTTTCTTAATTCATCTCTGTGATTGCTATTTGTGGCCTGATTAATCATGAGTAGTGAAAGCAAAGTTGAGTTTAAAAATTTCATGGAAAAGAAAGTTTTTTCATGTGGAAGGTGAGGGTTAAGGATTTACTAGTGCAGAATTTTCTTGATGTTGCTTTGAAATCAAAGCCTAAGGAGATATCAGAAGAGAATTAGTTATCTCTTGAGAAGAGGGCATGTGCAGCGATCAGAGGGTGTCTTGCTAATTCGATTTTGTACAGTGTCCTAGATGAGAAGAAACTGAAGGGTTTTTGGGCCAAGTTGCATTCCTTGTACATAGGCAAAAATATGTACAATAAACTTATGTTGAAAAAACAATTATATAGTTTTCGAATGCAGAAAGGCAGGGATATTGTTATTCATATTCAGAAGTATGATAGGGTATGCAATGATTTGATAACTCTTGGTGTTAAGATGGAAGAAAAAGATAAATCTCTTTCCTTGTTATGTTCATTACCTATGTCTTATGATCCTCTTGTTACTACGCTGCTTTATGGAAAAGAAATATTATTTTATGAAGATATTGTATCTGTGTTGAGATCTAATGAGCAGCGAAGAAGATGATAGAGGAAGATGTACCTCAGGAGGCCTCATAGTAGGAGAAAGAACCGGCAGAGGCAAGGAGGTCAACAAGCACAGGGGCCGATTCAGGTCCAAGTCAAAGAAAGCCAAAGGCAAGTTTAGGTGTTACAAGTGTAATGGGGTTGGACACATAAAGAAGAATTGTCCTCTTTGAAAGAAATCTCAAGAAGAGAAGAAAGAGAAGGAATATGTCAGTATTATTGAAGATGTTGGGGTCGAGAAGAACCTCTTGGTGGTTTTAGATGCACACAGAAGTACAGTAGACAGTTGGTTACTTGATTCAACCTGCTTATATCATTATACACCGCATCGGTCCTTGTTTGCAGATTAACTAAAATCGATGCGGAGAATATGACATTAAGGGATAACCATTCTTGCAGGGTGGCAGAAGTTGGCATAGTTAGGATCAAAATGTTTGATGAGGTTGTGAGAACTCTTACTCGTGAAGCATGTTCCTGATTTGAAGAAGAACCTAGTGTCCTTGGGGTACCTGGAGAGGAATGATTTTGGTTTCAGTTGTTGTTCCGAGAATGGTGTACTCAACATCATGAAAGGTACCATGATTGTGATTAGGGGAAAGAGACAGAAAAATAATTTGTATTATCTGGTTGGGTCTGTGATCTGTGGAGGGTCTGAGACAGCAGCAGCAGTGTACAGTCAGCAGGATATGTTCGTATATGGCACTACCATCTTGGTCACATGGAAAAGCGAGGCATGAGGGTGCTGATGAAGGATAGGAGGATTCTAGCTTTGGATGAGGTGTTGTAGAGATTTGTGAGCCATGTCAGATAGGCAAGCAATACAAGGTAAAATTTTTACCAGTTCAGCACACAGTACAGGTCCCTTGGAGCTAGTACACAGTAATGTTTGGGGTTCAGCTCCAGTTTTGAGCAGAATGGGGCCAGATATTTCATGACTCTAATTGATGATTTATCAAGGAAGATCTGGGTATATTTCTTGAAGGAAAGTCAGAGGTCTTCTCCAAATTTCAAGCATGGCAGGCTGAGGTGGAGAAGAGACATGAAGATATGTAAAGGTGGTGTGGTTTGATAACAGTGAAGAATACACAAGTAAAGAGTTTCTAAAATTTTGCATAGATGGAGGCATTAGAAGGAAATTTTCAGTGGTTAGAACTCCTCAGCAAAATGGAGTGGCTGAGAGAATGAACCGAAGTCTCATGGAGAAAGCTAGATGTATGTGATTGCAAGTATGATTACCTAAAATGTGTTGAGTGGACATAATTGACACAGCAGCCTACTTGGTGAATAGGTCTCCTCATGTCAAGCTTGATGGGAGGTTACTAGGGGATGTGTGGTCTGGTAGACAGGTGGAACTCAGCCATATCATAGTTTTTGAATGTACAGCATATGTACATGTGGATGCCAGTCAGCGGACTAAGTTGGATGCCAAAGCCCAAAAAATGGTATTCATTGGATATTCACGAGGAGTCAAGGGATACAGGCTGTGGGATCCCTTGGAGTAGAAGGCCACAATTAGTAGGGATGTGATCTTTGATGAGAGCTCAGTCCTCAAGAAGCAGGAGATGGTAGAGGTTTAGCCGAAGGCCCAATCGGATATGGGTGGGCAGCAGGAGGCTCAACATGGCACAGCTGAGCAACTAACCTCTTATGATATTTTATCTTTTGTAGGATCATCAGGAGAACATAAGATTTAGGTGAAGCACACTCCAGATATGTCTTCACATGGGGACCAGCCAGATGCATGCTCACGGCAGAGATGAGCGGAGGAAGGAGTCACATCCTGGGATAGGCATCGATATTGCACTACATAAGACAAAGAGGGTCATTCGACAGCCGAAGCAATATAGGTTTGGCAAGATAATGTCATATGAATTGGTGGCTGACAGTGAAGGACCAGTTACCAGGAGGCAATGACAAGCCAGGATAGAGATAGGTGGGTTCAGGCTATGGCGGAAGAGATGCAGTCCATGCAGAAGAATCAAACTTGGCGATTTGTGTCATTGCCAAGTGGAAAGAAATCAATTGATTGCAAATGGGTATTTCAGTGCAAAGAAGAGCCACAGAGAATGTGGAGACCAGGTATAAGGCTAAGTTAGTGGCCAAAGGATTTTATTAGAAAGAAGGCATTGACTACAATGAGGTGTTCTCATCAGTGGTACGATACATATCTATTAGGATATTGCTGAGCATTATAGCAGTGCAGAATTTGGAACTAGAGCAGATGGATGTCAGGACGGCCTTCCTTCATGAAGATTTGGAGGAGATTTATATGGAGCAGCTGGAGGGGTTCATAGAACCAGGGTTAGAAAGAAAGGTATGTCGTTTGTAGAGATCCTTATATGGCTTGAAGCAGTCGCCGCGTCAGTGGTACTTACAGTTTGATACCTTTGTGAGGAACATCGGCATGTCTAGATGTGAGTATGATCGCTGTATTTATGTTTGAATTATAGAAGATCATTTCAGATTATACTTGCTTTTATATGTAGATAATATGTTAATTGCATGCAAGAGTAAAGCTGTTGTAAAGGATCTAAAGACAGCATTGTCAGCTGAGTTTGAAATGAAGGATTTAGATCTGCTACACATATTTTGGGGATAAAAATTTTCAGGGACAGAGATAGAGGTTGCTTCACTTATCTCAGAGGACTTATATCAGGAGGGTCTTGAAGAGGTACAATATGGATGGTGCAAAGCCAGCCATAATACCATTGGCTGGTCACATTAAGCTCTCCAAGACTATGTCACTGAGTTTGAGATAGAGGCCGAGGAGATGTCCAGAGTATCTTATGCTTCAGGAGTTGGCAGCCTTATGTATACTATAGTGTGTTGTAGGCTTGACCTTGCATATGCTGTTAGCTAGGTTAGCAGATTTATGGCTAGTCCGGATAGAGCACATTGGAGAACTCTGAAAGGGATCTTCAAATATCTTGTTGGCACAGTCAGTATTGGTATATGCTATGGGTATAATAGCATGAAGGATGGCACTAGACTGATCATGGAGGCTCAGGATTGGGTAGCCGATTTTGTTGATGCTGACTATGAAGGTGATTTGGATACCAGAAGGTCGACGATAGGATATATATATGTTGAATGGTGATCTAATATTATGAAGGTCAAGTCTGTAGCTAGTGATGGCTTTGTCTACTACAGAGTTAGAGTATATTGGTATTTCAAAGGCTGCAAAGGAGGCTATGTGGCTGAAAGGTCTTGCACTGAAGATGGGGATAGCACAGGAGGTGATTAGGGTATTTTCTGATAGCCAGAGTGCTTTATGTTTGGTCCAGAACCTGGTCTATCATGCTAGGACCAAACATATTGATATCAGATGCCACAAGATCAGGGAGCTTGTGAAGGATGGTGAGTTGGAGCTTGTGAAAGTGTTTACCAAAGATAACGTAGCGGATGCACTTACTAAGGTACTACCTCGGAATAGCTTCTCAGATGTGAAGCACTGATGGGATTGATGGATCAGGTGAAGCTTGCTATAACTTTGATGCACCAAGATAGAGATTGTAAGCTCTGGTGTGGCACATCCAAAGTCCAGGTGAGTCACATAGGTTTGAGAGCTTAGGTCACCTAAGTTCTCAGGTTCCTAAGTCATTTGGGTCGGCTTGTGACACAAGAATAGAGAGCATGTGAGTCATGGGTGTACATGGGCTCGGGTTTGAGTGCTTTCTTGCATGGCTTAGAATGGAGTTTTTGAGAGAATGTTTAATAATCTAATTGTGGGTTATGGGACTGGGTCCATGGGGATTGAGCTCAGTTTTCTGAATAAGCTTCCATATTTTAGGGAGTTTGTTAGGGAGTTGGTTACGGGCCGGTGCAGAGAAGTTTTATCATCCAAGATGGATGATTATTTAAGGCTCTCTCTGGATGTAGCCTGATAGACGGAAGACCAAGAAATAAGGACATTTTCTTTTTCTTCTATATCCATATATTCTCCTTCTCTATCTTTCCTCATGCGTCTGATCTTGATGGAAGCTGATATAATGACAAAGAAAGTTTGAAGAATTTGTTTGAAAAAAAAATGAGAATGCTTCATCTTCACCTTGAAAAATAACCTCCTCCTCCACAAGGTCTCATTGGATTGTATTTGTATTTTAAATAGACTTTGCTGAAGAAATCGTTCTCTTTTGCAACTCATATTCAATATGATTAGTCAAAATGTTACAAACTATATCCTTTCTTTATGTAGCCTTTGGGGAATAAAATATTAGTAATACTTTCTTTCAATTTTTTCATAAGTTGAAATAATCACATGATTCCATTACTTCAACATCCAACCAGAATATTTGAAAGAGAAGCATCTAAAGCTTTAACATCAAATTAAAGTAGATTGAATGGATTAGTGTAAATAAATATTTTCTTTTTCTACTATAAAAAATCAAATATTTTTATTCTTTTATTGCATAAATTTATGTTTATAATTTTATTTTCTCCTCATGCATGGTGTAGTTATCAGTTTTGTATATGCATGGTGTAGTTATCATTCTTGTATACTCTTAAATCTTTGTAAAAATTTCTCAGTCCAAAAGAAAATAAGCTAGGTGCTTAAAGCTTGTTGCCCCATGGCAGTGGATCCTTGTAATTTCACAACCGGAGAGCATGGCAGGCTTAAATAGATCATATATTAATTTCAAGTTGTTATTGATGATCTCTTCTCTCTCTCTATCTGTCTCTTGTCTCTCTCTCTCTCTCTCAATCAACAATTTTAACATCTTCTATGCACTTTAATAAGAGAATTTTGCTACATATAAATAGTTGGAGATCAATAATGATAATCTACAATAAAATCATACTATACATGAAAATGTAATAAATATATATTAGAAAGTTTTTTCTAAATAATTTATAGCTTTTAAATAATATCTAGTATTTGAATTTTGGACATTCTAAAGGCAAGCCATTAGAAATGAGGTGCCAACCATGTAAACAAGTCTTAGCATCACATTGTAGAAAGTTATACAAATAGTAATAAATTACATTTAGCACGTCGAATATTATCATTTAAGAATAATTTATTTTAACTGATAATATAAGTTTGGTCCTTAAATGTTCACTCAAAATTCGTTTTGGTCTTCAAACTTTTAGTTGCTGGAAAAGTTTGCTGCACTGCATGCGTGCTAAGAGCAGGAATGTCTTTTTCGTCTTTGGTATGTGTACATGCATGCGCACCGATCATCGTGCTGAGCTGCACCGCGGTAAGATTTTTTTTTAGTTGTTTATTTAGTATCTCACATTTTAAGAATACTACATTACTAACATTGGTTATATGCAATCAATTAAATTGATGGAACAATTGATATGTCATTCTATCACTGCATTCATATGTTTACATTAAAATGACACACCATTTATTTTATCGATTTTAATTGATTCTATGTAACAAAATATTTGGAATGCAGCATTCTTAAAATGTTAGAATTTAACTGAAACAATTGAAAGTTTGAGAACCAAAATGAATTTTGAGTGAAAGTTTGAGGACCAAAGGTAAATTATAGCATTTATTTTAAAATATTATTAAAAAAAGAAGAAAAGATAAGCTCCACCACAATCAACTATGAAACAAAAAAATCTGCCATTAGGAATAATATCCTTTAAAATTTCATATAACTAAATTAATAATCTCAAATATTCATTCGAAAAATATGAATTCTATATATACAATTCTAATTAGTACCAAGATCGTATATACAAATGTGAATCATACTGTTGTTCAATTAATCTATTAGCGAGTTAATTCACGTGGCCTTA